>QFDD01000672.1:0-28702 GCA_006871305.1 Vachellia collinsii
TAAATGTGTTGTTTATGATCTTTCATGAAATAGAGAACCATGGTTAGAGAAAGAAGAATAGGAGAATAATAAGGATGATCAAACTTTTTGAGCCCATCATTAACATGATTTATACAAATTTTTAAATTTATCAATTTAAAAATTAAAATATATATAGCTAGTTAGAATAATTAAGAAGTGGATTACATATTTAACTATTGGTAAGTAGTAACAAGAATTCAGTAAATATTTTTAATATTTAATTATTATTAAATCAATGAAGACTTATCGATTAAGTTATTTGAAAATTCAAGAATTAAATTATAAATGTTTAAATTAGAAACATTATAATTAAGTTGGTTTTTTTAGGATCAAAATATACTATTGTCGGCTCTCATTCCGTAGATTAAGAAAGTTAGATATATTTTTTTTAAATTATTTATATGTATTATTTTTTAAATAATTTATCTAATTTATAAATTAATATATAATCTAATACTGCACATAAAGAAATACTTTTAAATAATTCTTTAATCTCTTAAAAAATTAATTAATTCTTATATTGATGATCAAATGTAGTATATTTTTTATTTCCAAACCTGGCTTTGATACAAATCTTGAGAAGAAAGCGTTAACCATTGTGCGAAAAGATGGTTAGTGTTTTGTTCCTAAGGTTTGATATTAGAGCATGCATGTGTTCGAATCTCAATTATTTTAAAATAGATTCAAAGACGAAACTCATTTAAGAAAGATGGAACGATGCTCTAGGGTCGAAGAAGTGTGGATTGAGTTCAACCAGGTGGACCACAAAATTATAGGAGATTGATGCGTCAATGCCCAATTTGGGTTAAAGGAATTGGGATGTAACTTCCCTATCAATTTAAACTTTTGTCATGATCATCAGCAGTTCATTCATAAGGTTTGCCACGAATATATAGATGTTAAAAATATATATATAATGTTAAAAATATGTAAATAAACTATATTTTCAATTAAATTTATTTAAAATATTTTAATGTACTCATCCTCATTTGTTAGAATAAAAGTACGATCCTGTCAAATCGGAGCCAACCAATCATAGGTAATTCTAACCAGCAAATAAATTGGAGAGAAAAACTAATCATAAAAATGAAAATTCGGACGTTAAAAGATTAAAACAACATATTATTCTCTATTATGTTATTCTATCCAATAATTAGTTATAAAAAAAATATCTTTTTCATGCTTTACTTCATATTTTACTCATTAAAAATAAAAAAATTCTGAAATATAGAATTGAAGATCATGTCAGGATTTCTAAATTAGTCAAGCTTGTAACGATTTTAATGGGATTCAATTTATTTAGATGAACTTGAATCAGCTTTTTTTTTTCTTTATCTATACACAAAAATTCCTATAAATGTGCCTAATTTATTCAACAGATATGCATGCAATGTAACCTAAGTAATTAACCTATTCTTTTTAAAGTAATTACATTATCACTTGGGTAACAATAAGGGTTAGAGATTAATTGCTTTGCTATTTTAACATAATATTAAATAGGATTTGTTTTTGTGTCAATTACTGTAATTTTAAAAATTTAAATTCACTGGGTTAACATTTGAAAATATACTGTCCACGTCAACATTTAAAATAGTTAAAGGATCAAATGAATTTACCCATATGACTAACTCATTCATTTTGTCCAAAAATAAGATATTTTTTTTTTACCTTTACCCTTATTTAAGAGTATCGAAAAATTTTGGCAAAAAAAAAAGAGTATAGAAAAATACTGCATTAAACTTCAAGTCCTTACTTAATAAATTACAGTACAAGTAATATCTACAAAAGTTCATTTATAAATCGTCTAGAAATTTATATTATGGGTTAATTAATTTCTTCTAGAAAGTATTCTATATTTAAAATGGTAGAGAATGCATTCTTACCCATTAATTAATTAATATTCAGACTAAAATGGGAAGTTGTGAAACTTCACCAAATATTAAATCAATTTATGAGCCATGTAATAGAAATAGTATTCATAACAGCATGGTCTAGCAATTTTGACCTAAACCATCAATGCCTTGGAAACAGCAAATTGTAAAACCTAAGAATCAGTGTATTTTATAGATTTAAAGGGGAAAAAAGTGCATTTTATTGGGCAACATGTTGGTAAAATTCTTATTTTATTTTATATTTATTACTGAAGAAAAAATTAAAATTAAAATTAAAATTAAAATATATATAAACATATTACTATATTTAAATATTTGGTATCGTTTGACGTTGTTTTGGTGTGGCCCGATAATAAAGGAGAAAAATAAAAGCAACGGAAGGAGAAGAGTGCCCAATTCATACTCAGAGTGCTCCAAACAAAAAGACTGACTGTGTTAATTCAGTCGTTGACTATGACCTGTGAGATGTTGGTAATTCTTATTTTATTTTATACTTATTACTAAACAAAATTAAAATTAAAATTATAATATAAATATATATAAACATAATACTATATACATTTATTTTATTTTGGTATGGTTTGAAGTTGTTTTGGTGTGGTCCGAGAATAAAGGGGAAAAATAAAAGCAACGGAAGAAAAAGATTGCCCAATTCTTACTCACAGGGTGCTCCAAACCAAAAGAAAAAGTACTTTTAATATTAATTAAATATTTATAAGCATCCTATCTGGTAGGTTTCTTTCCTTCTTCCCTCCCCAATCTCTCTCCTTCCTTTCACTCTTCTTCTTTCTCTCTCTAAAAGACTGACTTTGTTAATTCCGTCATTGACTATGCCCTGTGAGATGACTCACCCTGGATCGGTGAGCTTAGCTGCAAGAGATTTTATTCTCTAATCCCATTTCCTCTACTAGTTAAGTTGGAAAACTTAATTGGTAGAAAATAGGCAGAACCCAGAAAGTGTTTGATATGATCATTCATGTCAAAGATTCCAAAAATCCTTTGTATTTAATACAGGGTTTTAATCAGTCAATTTAGTAACATTCCCAATCACCCTTGATTTTTTCATTTGGTTTTGTGTGTTGGCCAACATTCCCACCTGAAGAGGGCAAAAAAATATCAAAGCCGTTCCCTTTCCCAGCATTTAAATCATGAATTTATTGAATTAGCCATGAGTGAGAGGGGTTTTTTTTCCTTCTTTCTCCAAAATCTGTCGCAATGGTGAGAAATGTGTTGAGGGCTCTTAGGCAGGTTTTGGATTACACAATGGGATTAAACAAAGAAGTTGATGCATGCGTTGGAATTTCTACAACCTTCTGCAGAATCTAGCTAAGTGGCTGATTTGAGTCTGAATTACTGTATAATCTGCAGCATTTTGCAGCTATTGCATATTCCATTTTCAACATAAGCTCTGGAATTTCTTCATTCTCAAAAAGTTGAGGACATTGCAATAAATAGTAGGTGAGATCTTCTTTTGCGTTCTCTTCTGTTAAGATATTCTGTCGGCTATTGGTGGTTGGTTCTTCAGAGCATGCTTAAAAACCTGATATAATCAATGTTGAATATTTATCTTTTCCTTGCTTAGTTTGGAGTTCAAGTATTAAGCTTGTTTGCAGTCGGATATTGTACATGCCTGTCCTGGTATACATTAAACGATGTGTGCATGTGTGTGTGTGTGTGTGAAAAGCAAATGTAGAAAGCATACCTGACATGTATGTGTTTATATATTCAATCTCCTTGAAAATATTTCATTCATAATTGACATTGTTGGGGGTGCCTTTTTTTCTGGGAATGCAATTGTTTGGGTACTTTCAACTTGGCATTTTAACACCCCTAATTTAGAAGCTTGCCGCCTTGCCCAGCTTGAAGGAGCAGAAAATCTAAGCTACATTGGCTGCTTCATATGATCAACAAGGAAAATCTATCTATGCTGTTATGTCATACTTTTGAACTCTTGATTTGTAAAACCTATTAGTACAATACTTAATACTACAATAAGCTCTACACTTTACAGTTCTTTCTTAACCTTGTACCTTTTAATTTTAGCATGGTATCAGACTAATCATAAATACATCAAACACCAGTGAAAGAAACATTGAATTTTCATATTGTCTGTAATTTCCAGGATTCCAATGATGAACTTGGGAGAAAACCTCTTTACTCTGGAAGAGGAACAAGCTCAGATGAATGGTTCTTGGGTGCCTGTCACCCCTGAGAAGCCAGTTCAAATAAGAATGGATACAATATCGGCTGGCTGGCAGGAAAATCGAATGGTTGAAGGAAATTTGAAAAAGATAACTGTTCCTGGAAATGGCTACATTAAAGAGATGCTGCAGTGTAATGGGCTTGATCAAAATGTCCGTCTAGTAGGACAAACTGAAGAGTGCAATTATTTTGACAGGGGTTCTTCTGAGAGAGCCAGTGTCATCAATCACATTGATGTGGACTTTGACAGCGACAGATTGAATACTTTGGAACTTCTCTTCATGAAAAATGCAAGCAACAATGGTTATGCTGAAAGGAATTTGAGTGGAAGTATAAGCATGGGAGTGAGAACACCAGTGCTACCAAAATTTCTTCCTCACACAAGAAGTAATGGGAGAGAGATCAATGCGGATGGTTTCACTATCAATGGAAACAAGAACTGTGCAGATTCAGATACAGTGTACACAGATGCAAATCTTTTGGTTCCAAATAGGAATTCTGAATGTGACAGCAGCGACTTATACAGTTTTCTGAACAATGACACTCACTGCTCATTCTCAAGCCTCCTGAATAGTACCCTATCTGAGTCAGAGATACCCCATGGTAACTTCATCCCCCTTTAAAAATATTTAAATTTTTGCCCTGCAATTTAAATTTGAAGTAAAAAATTATTGGTGGAAGAGAAATCCTTTAAGCTATTGGCGAAAATGCTTTTCTATTGTTCTTCTAGTTTAAAGGAATATGTGTTTGACAGCTGGAAATGTAGTAATTTTCAATTTTGTATCATATCTATTCTAATAACGTTTTAAGCAAGATTTTCCCCTAAAGCATTGAGCATTTAACTGTGAAGTCCTGGGGAATCTTTATGATCCATAACATATAATTTTCAGTGTGCATGAAAATATAAATTTACATGCATCCTTTTCATATCAGTTAATTCAAGGGAAACCTCATCTATACTTTGATTACGGTAGCTGAAATATCTGCTGAAATATCATAAGAAAGAAAAAAGGATATGCCATCAGCATCAGTTGGCATTTATGGAAGCCCAGATAAACACGTCCTTGTCTAAAACACTGATCAGTGCTTTTTAAATTATCGAAAAACATAGAAAGCCTTGAAACTGTAAACGCTTACAAGGAATGCAATTGATTTTTTACTTTCCCAATTTTTTATGTAGATTGTAATTATGTGAAACTGATATGTCTCCCACAAGTTTAATAGTAAACCACAATGAAAAACTGTCATGAAGATTTCAATGTTACAAAAACAAATCACTCCATTTCTTCTTGTTTCCCAAATGACGTCGCCTTGCTGCGCCCATTATAATTTTTTGCAACTCATTGATCAATGACTAAGACTACTTTCACAGGTGGTTTTTACATACCTTGCAGACCCAACTATGACCAAAACTCTGCATATGTCACAGAAGCTGATGATGTCTTTAGTTTCACCAACTCGTTCCAGTCAGTACCGGGAACAATGGATCACTTGAATAAGTTCACAGACAACCAGTCTATGAATTATGCAGCTGAAAGTCAAATTCAGAAAACAGACAGGCTAGACAACTTGGTGGCATCGACAGAAAATGAGCACCATGAATATTGCGATGGACTTCTGCAGCATATTGTCGATACATCTGCAGCAATTTCTACATCACACAACAAAAATGAGGGTTCTGAAAATGATCATTGCAGTGGAAATGGCTTGGATATTGATCTGAATAAGACACCTGAGCAGAAAACACCTAAACGAAGAAAACATAGGCCAAAGGTAGTTGTAGAAGGCAAGAACAAAAGAACTCGAAATCCTGAAACTAGAAGGAAGGGAGGATCTAAGGAGAATCCACCCCAAAAAAGGAAGTATGTAAGAAAGAATGTCCCAAAAGAAGGAGCGACACCAAAAGCTAATGTTATAGAGACTTTAGGTTCTGTGACTGCAACTAGAAAATCTTGCAGAAAAGCTCTAAATTTTGATTTAGAAGAGAATATATGCAAAGACCAGAACAAAACAGTCTATCAGCAGGAGATCCAGGGACGAAACGGGTTGCTCACAGAGTTGCTCAGTCCAACGAGTATATGTTATGATACAAACTCAGCTTTGCATCTCAACAAGCAGGATGGATTTACAGTTGAAAACCAGCAACCCAGAAGCACAGATGATGGTACCTTTTTATTGCACCAAAAGCCAAGTGAGAAATACCTACGGAAAGAGCAAGCAAATGGACCCTTGTCGGTCAATACAAAAATGCATATTAATAACTTGTTAGGGACTGAGAAAGGTCCAGCTCAAGGCAATGCTGGATTATGCAAGGAAAGAAACCCAGGATGCTCGGAGCAATGTTTTCACGTAGATGGAACTAGCAATGTTCTCTTGCAATCAGTGACATGTTTAGAGTTCTCTCAAAGGACCATAGTTCCAATGTCCCAAAATATCCTTAATTTTGCGCCAAACATTTTGCCCAATTGCATTGAAGGAAGCAGTTTGAAGAGAAAATATTGCCATGCTAATGAGAAGCTATCTGTCTCTACCACAAATGCACTTGATTCTGCCTCATTGCACCAAGAGGTTTTCCAAGTGGATGAAAATTATAATGTCACACCTCTGGATAAAAATGAATTGAAAACTCAAAAGAGGAGGAAAACTCAAAATAAACTTGGTTCACAAAAAGGGCGAAGAAACGACAAAAATAAATCTCAAACATGTTTGACTGATGAGACATCAAGCTACTATGTTGGTGATAGCCTTGCAAGCTCAGGTGATGTAAATTTCATTGAGCAGGGGATTCTTCAGGAGGACTTTTTGCGTACAAATAATGTTTTTTCTTTCTTTGGTTTTTTTTTTTTTGTTTTTTTTTTTTAGCAGATGCACTCCACAAAATCTATCCTACACCAATTGATGAGATCATTTGTCGACTCAGAGATCTCAACCTTGGGGACAGTATATCAAGAATGGATGAACAAAGTGCAATTGTCCTATATAAGGGAGAAAATTCAGTTGTTCCATACGAGGGGTTTCACTTCACAAAAAAACGTAAACCACGCCCCAAAGTGGATCTTGACCCAGAAACAGAAAGAACTTGGAAACTATTGATGTACAAGGAAGGAAGTGAAGGCCTTGAAGGAAATGACAAGGAAAAAGAGAAATGGTGGGAAGTGGAAAGAGAAGTTTTCCGTGGAAGAGTCGATTCCTTCATTGCACGAATGCATCTTGTACAAGGTACAACACATCATAATTTGAGCCCAAACATAAAGTATAGAGAAATATGATTCACAATTCATTGATACTTTGTCTCCATAAACAGCCATCTTTTACTTTCTATTCTGTTCATAGACACCTTTTCTTGCTAATGGCAAGTGTCAGGTAAACTCAAAAAGCATAATCTGTTTCATAAGGGCTCATGAATAGTTTTAGTATAATCTCAAACAAGTTTGAGATTAAAACGTCATCATATAGTACCTTAAAATACATTGAAATTAATTATATACAAAGCTTATCTTTACCTGAAAAGGAGAAAACAAAATGTCAATATGAAAAGAGAAGAACATCGTACAGACTTGATCACATGAAGACACAAAGAATGAAATTAATACAAAGTAAGATATGAACATATGAGGATTGCATGCTATATTCTTCATTCCTGGAATGTTGAATAGAAATTCCCTTATAGAAGCATTTGTTTTAGTTATTGAGGAATAATTGATTTGCCCTAACTCTTTGGAGCAATTTCTTATAATACACATAATATTGCCACAATAATAAGGTCAGAATCTTGCTGTTCTTGTGATCCTTTGGCATATTTGGTTGGAGTGAAATGCTTGGATATTCATGGGCACTCAAATGAGATTAAGAGCAACAACATTCTCTTATAATTTTTCATTTAGCCATTAATTTATTTTCCTTTCAGAATATAATCGTCTATGAAATGTACCTTTGTAGGAGATAGACGCTTTTCACGGTGGAAGGGATCAGTAGTGGATTCAGTGATAGGAGTCTTCCTTACTCAGAATGTTTCAGATCATCTTTCAAGGTAAATTAAAAATCTAAGACTCACCAAAATTGTCCATCATTGCAAAGGATGAGATGAAATTGGACAAAAGCTTATGCTTTCTTTTGCTTCTTTTTTCAGCTCAGCCTTCATGTCTCTAGCAGCAAGGTTTCCTCTTAAGCCAGAAAGTGACAACAGATCGTGTTGTATTGTTGGTACAGAAAAATCGGTAGACAAACCACAAGTCTGCATGGTAAATCGAGATGACATCATGATATCATCAGCCAAAAGATTAAGTTACCCAACCTACCATCAAGGCTTTGTACCTCCCCATTATACAAGTGAGCACTGGAGAGTCTGCGATACCTCAGGAATAAATATAAGTCTAGAAGGTCCATATAATCAGAGTTCAAAGGATGAAATCATATTGTCACAAGATTCTCTTGACCACTCAATTGCTGAAGCCTCCAGAGGGATAAGATCTTGCTCTGGTTCCAATTCAGAAGCAGAAAGCCCTACAACTGGGTGTGAACCCTGGAAGACTCAACCTTTAAATTCAACAAATTCTGAACAGGTAGGACAGATCACAATGTTCCAAGAATTTTACAGTAGTGTAAATGGAGTGTCACTGTTTGATGAGAGAACAAAAGATGGGCAGGATCTGCATGCAAAATATGCCAAACAAAATTCAAGGTCAGGTGAAATTGATGATCTCCTTTCGCATTCAAATGATCCGATCACTTTCAGAAATTCGCAAAAGCTAGTGCCTGAAGTTTCTTCAACAAACTATGAGTTACTTGACTTAGAGGCACTTAGAATGTTGAAAACTTCTCAAATTAATGATATGGAGTCTTCTGAGCCAGAAACTATTCCCCTCATCAACAAGTTACAAGATACTGACTGTAGGAGAGTCAGCATCCAGGATGTGGGAGGAAGTGTAGATAAATTGACTGAGAAGCAATATGGGCCAATTAAGTCTCAAGAGTTACCAACAATTAACCCATATGAAACATTAAGTGTGCATGTTGTCCCACAGCAAGATAACTCTCCATCAGGATCTGATAGAAATCATCATCAACCTTTATCTGGCCATCATCTTGCAGGTAAGAATATTTTAAAACCAAATGGCATGCCATTTACAGAATCAGTAAGTACTACTCAGAAATTGAGTGCAGGGCAGTATGATTCAGTGAACAATTCTCCCAACATTTGTAAGCACACAGGAGGTTTTCATGATGAAGAAAGAATATCTGAAGTAAATGGACAAGCCTACTTGAATAATAGAATTGCTGAACCAAAGCCACAGGAGCAACTTTGCACTTCTGGCACCACGAATATGGAGAGCAAACAAAAAGTTTCAAAATCCAGGAAAATCAAGCTTGAGAGTGAGAAGATGAACAAAATTAATTGGGATGATTTAAGAAAGCAAGCACAGGCCAATGTTACAAAAAAAGAAAGGAGCAAAGAAGCAATGGATTCATTGGACTACCGAGCCCTAAGATGTGCCTCAGTTAAAGAAATATCTGACACTATTAAAGAACGGGGAATGAACAATATGCTAGCAGAACGAATGAAGGTAAGTTCATCATGGGACATCAATTGAAATTTATTGTTTTTTCTTCCCTTAAGGTATTTCTTGAAAAATCATGTTTATTGTATTGTAGGAATTTTTGGACAGACTGGTTAAAGAACATGGAAGCATTGATTTGGAGTGGTTAAGAGATGTTCCTCCTGATAAAGCAAAGTATGCCAATTCTAAAGCCATAATTTCTTTCATCAATACAGTTTGGCTTGAAAACATTTAACCATAACAAGTGGCAAAATATAGGCAGCGTATAATGTACGTTATTCATGTCCTTTCTATTTGATTTCCATAAAAATCTTCAACTGCAGAGATTATTTGTTAAGCATTCGTGGATTGGGGCTGAAGAGTGTGGAGTGTGTACGACTTCTAACGCTTCATCATCTTGCTTTCCCAGTAAGATTTACTTGAAATCCATTTGCTACTTCCCAGATAATCCAAATCATCAGGAAGTTTTGTAATCGATTTGGTTACAACGACACATCTTTGCAGGTTGACACAAATGTTGGTAGAATAGCAGTTAGACTTGGATGGGTCCCTCTTCAACCACTTCCTGAATCACTTCAGTTACATCTCCTTGAATTGTAAGTCTATTTTGCTTATCACTAAGGATATGTGTTTCCCAAATGAAAATTGCTAATTACTGTGTTTGTAGGTATCCAATGTTGGAAACAATTCAGAAGTATCTCTGGCCCAGATTGTGCAAACTTGATCAGAGAACCTTGTAATAACATTACTCCCCCCTAAAATCTGCATTTATCACAATTCATTCATGAGTCTTGTTAACACTAATCTAATAGCATAACTAAATCTGTAACTAACGGTTATGTTACACAATGTAGGTATGAGCTGCACTACCAAATGATTACCTTTGGAAAGGTATAATTGTAATTTATTTTCTATGTAATACTGCATCCAGAAGAGAGAGGCAGAATCAATGTTGCAATAACTGTGTTTCATGGGCAGAAGGAGAACTTTAAATTAACTCATGCTCCAAATGTGCAGGTTTTCTGTACAAAGAGTAAACCGAATTGCAATGCATGTCCTATGCGTGCAGAGTGCAGACACTTTGCAAGTGCTTTTGCAAGGTTAGCTACTTGGAACATGTTTATTTCTTTATATAGGCCCTCCATCTTGAGGAATTTACATGAATGGAAGCATATAGAATAATGAAACTTTTTGGTTGCTCGAGAGTTGAGGTACATATGTTAAGCCAGAAAAATGTGCAATTTCCAAATCTTGAGCATATTAGATTTAAAGACAACTTAGTTCAAAGAAGTCCCATAGTTAAAATAAATAAGTTATTATATGAACTACAGGAAATCAAAGGTCAAAGATATAAATGAACAAAAGCCGTTACCAAGTTTTTATTCTAGTCTGGTTATAACTATCATGTAAGCTCAATAATCCCATGCTTTGCACTGATTTTTAGGCACATTGTACTATTCACGGTTTATTAATAATGTGGCTTCCTATACTTTTTATATCATGTATAGATTTATATGTGAGTGGACATCCGTATATGCTCTGATTTCATGCTAAGTTGATTGGACAGATAATTTATAAGCTGATATACAGTGTGGGATGTCTGTGACCTACATCTACCATTATAGGATACTTGGTGCGGTAATTATAGATAGTGGTTCATACCCTTGATATAGCACTTTTAAGGATGTATTCCTTGCACCTTAAGAGAATATTTGAGAATAGCTTCTAGAAGCATTTTCACGCAAGCCGAGACAAAACTCCTCTCACATACTTACCTCGAATGATGTACAATCATTTTCCAAAAGCTATTCCCAATCATGGCCTAAGTCTGATCATCTGATTCTATTTCCTTAAGCTTAGATGATTTTTTTTCTAAGCTGAACTAACCATTTGTTACAGTGCCCGGCTTGCATTGCCTGGACCAGAAGAGAAAGGAATGGTGAGTAATCCCATTCCCATTGCAGCTGAGAGAAATTCTACTGTCAATATGAATCCACCAGTGGTACTACCTCTCCCTGACAACAGTCTACATAGAGAAGCAACTTCTGAGATTCATGAGTGTGAGCCAATCGTTGAAGAACCTGCAACACCAGAACAAGAGTGGCCAGACACTCAGGCGTTGGAAAGTGACATTGAGGACTCGTTCTGGGAGGATCCTGATGAAATTCCTACTATCAAGCTCAATACCGAAGAGTTTGCTATGAATATACAAAACATATTGCAAGAAAACATGGAGCTTGTGGAAGGTGACTTGTCTAAGGCACTTGTTGCTTTAAATCCAGCTACAGCTTCTATTCCTACACCAAAACTGAAGAATGTGAGTCGGCTACGGACAGAACACCATGTGTAAGTATAGCTTTGTTTTATTTATAACCAGAGAACGTGATGCCAAAAAAATGAAAATTTTAAAATATTTGTTAAAAACATCATCACATGGAAAAGTCCAACTTCGAAAATTTCTTTTGCACCTATGCCACACCAGAATCACCCATAGGAAAGGGTAGGGCTCAGCTATTAGTTATTAATAAAACAAGCATAACTTTCCTTATGACCTTGTAAAAATATGTCAAACATGTCCATTTTTCATGACCTAGCAAAAGTCCAAAAGCTATTTCTATGAGGAGTGTCATAAATCATAATACAAATAAAGGTAGAAGTCGCAATATTGTTGCTCTAGCCATGAGGATATTAAGCATAAGCATTTATCATGTAAATATTTGTCAAGTCCCCTATTTTGTTTCAATGAAGTTCTATAAATCATTGTCTTACAACTTGGTTGATGCAGATATGAGCTTCCAGATTCTCATCCTCTCTTGGAAAAGGTCAGTTAACTTTGTACTGCAAAATTGAATAATAAGCTTCATCTCAGACTCAGTTTTATACTGGCTTGCTTTATAAAATTTACAGATGGATCAGCGTGAACCTGATGATCCAAGCCCATATCTTCTTGCAATTTGGACTCCAGGTAAGAAAAAGACATGTAAAATAATCTTTATTGGTGAACATGATGTTTTCCTAGACTTTCTCTTTCATTTGTATGTAAACTAGAAAACCTGTAATAGAGTATCAAAAAGTTAACTTCCTTTTTTTTTGGGGCAAAACTTCCTTTATCTAAATTAAAAACTTTAAAATAACAAACTTCATGATTATAAGTGAGAAAAGACTAGATTTCTTATGTGAGATCATAGAAATATTATCAATCCACAAGGGTATTAAAGAAAGCCAGAGAGGAATATACAAGTGAACCAAAGGCTGGATTACATTACTATTCCTGCAAAATCTACTTATAACCACTTCTGCAACACTGAACATTAGGGGAAACTGCAAATTCGATTGAGCAACCGGAGAGAAGATGCAAGTCTCAAGATTCAAACAGCCTATGCAATGACCAGACATGCTTTGCATGCAATAGCGTTAGAGAAGCTAATTTGCAAACAGTCAGAGGAACTCTCCTGGTATTGCTAACTTGTGATTATAGGAGAATGAAACAATTGTTTTCTTGCCTATTTTTTTCCCTTGCTGATGTTAAAATTAATTCTCAATTTCTCATGTAGATACCTTGTAGAACAGCAACAAGAGGGAGCTTTCCACTAAATGGTACTTACTTTCAAGTTAACGAGGCAAGTCTAATATTGATTTTGTCACCTTTCAATCACCTCAATCAGAAGTTTACTCTCATTTAAGTTCATTACTCACTGATAACATCCTCAAACATTTTTATAAACATGCAGGTATTTGCAGACCATGCATCCAGCATGCAACCACTTGATGTCCCTAGAGAATGGATATGGAATTTGCCAAGGAGAACTGTGTACTTTGGAACATCTGTATCATCCATTTTCAAAGGTAAAAAATTTCTACATGTTTATCTGCTACGTACCTCTTCCTATACTATATAAATCATTACTCACCGGAAATATCTGCCTATCAGGTCTCACAACTCAAGGGATTCAACAGTGCTTTTGGAGAGGTACGTGGATCTCCTTCAATTACCAGTGTTATATTATTTTCTGGTTACCATACTTGGCACATTGATGCTAGATGGAAGATGGATATTTTCAACCCATGCAAAACCAAAACTGTTTTCTGATGAATCTAAAACTGTTTTCTCAAAACTACAGAATTGTACATAAGAGGAAATCATTTGATTCACTCACACATATTTGTAAGATGCTAGATAGGGAAATAATCTACTTAAATCCATACTTCACTAACCCAACTTATTAAGCATGTGCTTTGCAAGTATGTTTACTTCACATATGATTCCATATGGCATATCTTTTACCAAGTCGATGCTGCGTTTCAGGATTTGTTTGCGTCAGAGGGTTTGACCAAAAAACGCGTGCGCCTCGCCCTCTCATGGCTAGATTGCATTTCCCAGTTAGTAGATTAAATAGAGGCGAAAAAGTGAAAACAAAAGAGACTAATAGGACATGATGACGGGAACTTTACCAGCAAGTGTTAGTATTGCAGACTGAGTGATAGAAGATTGTTGGCTAACATGCTATGCTTCTTCTTTATTATTTTATTATTATTATTATTTTTTGGTTGAGGCTGACATGAAAGAGGCCACCAAGTCAGCAGGAAAATAGAAGAAATTTTAATTTAAGATTCAGAACCTCAAAGCCAGAGTGTTATTGAACTGTAAATCATCTTCATTGAAGCCGCAAGCAGCAATTCTTTGAAAAATAGTTGACATTATACCAAAAGCGATTGTAGTTACTTACTTGCATTATCATAATAAAATGTCTCATTCAAGATTAGAAACTGATCATGTACTGTGTAGTTGAATGAAATAATTAGAGAAGTTTATCTTTCTTTATCATTTGTACTCTTTACTTTTGAGTTCAGTATGCTTTGATTGATAGTTCACAGGGACAGGTCAACAAAAAGCATTCTACTCAAGGAAGATGTCCACTATGAAATTTAACTTTTAAACCGATCCATACTTTTGAAGCAATGGCCCTAACTCATTTAACATGCAGTACAGGCCATAAGCTGCTTTACAAACCTAGTTAGGCCTCATATGTTCGTACAGAACCTAAGAGCATGCAAGTTTCATATTGGTATCTGATGTTCGATCTTTTAACCAAGAGGCTGTTTTGCAAAACAAAATCGAAAAAGGTCTTTTTTTTGTTTTTTTTTCAAGTTTAGAAAAAAGAGAGATGCATTGCATCCATAATAAATAATATAATTACTAATAAAAATGAATAAATATAATGCTATGAGGTATGAGGATAAGAGCAAAGAGGAGAAATAGTCATAGAGCTTTGTTAATGAAAATACGTCATTATAAATTTTAGTTTATATATGGATAAGCGCAAACTTATATATATATATATATTTTATATAAAATGATCAAACACATTAATAAAAAAGTGTTAGTACAGGATTACAAAAAATTAGACACAAAACCAACTTTTACACAAGCCCACTGGATTCAACATAAACGTTGTAGACACAACTACCCTTACTACTGCCAACAACCGAATTAAAACCCCAACCATCTTGTGGATACAACAACTTACAACTAGCATATCCAACCTTAAACACAAAGTTAATGATCCATCAACATGACATGGGCAAGTAATACTTTTTCTAAAATATCCTTGTACTGTAATGCCACAAACTCATTTTATCTTAGAGTTGGTATTTAATACTTTGCTTTATCCTATTGCATAAATTAGGAAAAACAAATTGAAATCTGTTTAAATAAGTTTCGTTTATTATCTCATTACAAACAATCATATTCAAAAAATGTCTTGAACATTAAATATAGTTTAGAAATTTGTCCAATCTTAATTAATGTATAAAACCCTGTCAAGAGCTTATTATTCAAATCGTAACATACATCTTTCATAAAGAAGATTGTGAGTTCTATATTTCAAGTGGCAAAAATAGTAATATGCGCGATGGGTTCGTTGGGTTCCAGGGGAGAATATGAAATTCTCTAGAAAAAAAAATTGATAAAAACCATTCATATAGAGAAATCAAAAAAAGAAATAAAAATACAAAGTACTCAAACTTAATTACTCTAATTCTTCATCATCATAAATATAATCGATAATTAAACTAGGAAATTATGCCAACTGTCCGAATCCTATCCTAAGGCAGGCTTTGCCATTATCCTTTACTTAAACCATTCACACACACTTCTTACATTTAAATTTTTCTTGACATCCAAACACTGATAAAAAGAAACAAAATTCGATTAGAAAAATAATACATACCATTGAGAGATGAGGCCATTCTTAGTACTTATAATATTTAGTAAAGCCATTTGTTAGTATCTATATTTTTCTCCAACTTTCAATTTAGTACTTGTGTGTTTTTTTCTCCTAATTAAATACTTTAATTATACTATGTTAGAACCGTTAGCTCTTGTACTGAAACTAACTGTACTAACAGAACAAAGTTACAAGAGTTAATGATAGTAAAAAAAAGAAAAATTAATAAATTAATTAAGAGAAAAAATATAGAGATACCAAATTGAAAATTAAAAAAAATATAGGTACTAACAAATAGATTTTCTCTAATATTTATAATAAGATTATCTTTGGCATGAAGACACATATTCTTAAAAAAAAAAAAAGCATACCTACCAATGTTCAATCAGTTTAGAGGGATGAAGCTCTAGGTCCCTTATTTAACATTGGGTGTGTTTGGTTTGAAGGGAACGGATGTCAGGGGAGGGAATGGAGGGAAGGGTAAGGAATGGTAGAGAAGGGGATCATCTTATTTGGTTTGATTGAAGGAGAGGTAAGGAAGTGTATTTTTAATGATCCCTTATTTGATTTAAGATGGGAGGGAGGGAGGAAATAATAGTAATTTACTATTTTACCTTTACATATTAATCATATTTTTTTATTTATATTTTATATAAATTAATTTATATATTAACATTAATTAATGCATTAATATTTTTATTTTCCCTGTGATATTATATTGTAAAAAAATAATAATATTTTTTATTTATAATAATATATTTTATTTGTATAATATATGTTTTAATTATAATTTTATGATTTTTATTTTTTATTAATTCAAGAATAATATATTTTATTTATTATTTTTTTATCATCTATTTGTTATTTATTTTTTAAAATATATTTTTATTTATAATAATGTATTTTTTATAAATTAGTTTTATAAAAGTATATTTTATAATTTTTAATTTGTTTTTATAATTTATTTTTAATTAATTTATAATAATATATTTTTATTATACTATTTTTATTTTTATTTATTACAGTATATTATAAATTATAATAATATTTTTTTTTCAAAAACATTAATGGAATAATAAAAAAATTGGATTGGTGAAGTTGTAAAAAAGTTTGGCCCTCCTTAAAAAAGCCCCAATTTGGAGGGAAGCCAAAATAGGATTTAGAAGAGGTGAGGAGAGTAAATTTAAGCTTTTCTCCTCTCCAAAATTTTGAATCAAATAAGGGGAGGAGTATTTTCCTTTCTCTTTCTTCCCATCCCCTCTAACCAAACATATTCTAAGAGTTTGAACCTTTGGTTGTGCACGGAGCTGCTGATTTGGGAGGATCATCCCCTTTGTAGGCCTATGTAGTAGCTGCATTTGAATTAGTCTGGATCCGTTGAATCTTAAAAAAGAGGTTAGCTTAGGATATTGGTGACAAAAAAAGGGGCATACCTGTAGCAGTTAAGGACCGGAAACCCAAGAGGCCATGATGCATGTCACGTGAGACTCGATCGGAGCCACGTTGCAATTGTTTTAGGTTTAATAATAATGATTGATCCATCCATTGATAATCGTATTGATCACGAACAGGACAAGTATACGATGCACGTAATTTAATAAATATGGACCCAGTAATAACATGAATAATATCAGTTATCATTCGATCAAAAAAAATTATCAGTCATTATTAGTCTCTTTGAACAATGATGAATAAGAAATCAAAAGGAACAAAAAAACGTTAACCCTCCAAAATCATATAACATGAAAATTATTAGTCTTTTTTTTTTTATGAGAGAATAATAATTGTTCCACGAAGCTCAAATGGAAAGAGAGATACATAAAATTATTTTAAGATCTATTTCATTCAATTAAGGATATGTTTTAAAGGGTAAAATAATTTTAAAAATATTAATTATTTTTTTTTATTATGAGCTTCCTACCCTTTGTCCTATTATTTATGGATAAAAGATAGAAACTTATTTTAAAATTAAGTTTTATTTATTATCTTCATTATGTAATACAAGAAATAATTAGCTTTTTAAGATATTTAAAAAATTAATAAATTACTTAATCATCATATATATACTAAAATAAGTATGTTTATAATTCAGTCAAATTTATTGTGAGAAAAACAATAAATATATCAATTAATTAACTTCTTTAAATTTTTTTAAAAATTAATTAATTCTTATATTAAATTTCAGCATTTCATTTCATTCACTCCTCCCATTCCCAAATGGAAAATTCTTGTATGCACCAATTATACTACTTCATTTATGCACTCTCCAATTAAATCCAACTTTACCTTAAAAATTGGTTGAGAGAAAAAAATAAGGATAGTAGAAGACGCACGGAGACCCCCACACATATACATATACATTTTTTTTTTTTTTTTGCCAACCATATTCATTTACATTTACATACATAGAGAGAGAGAGATATATATATATACAACTGAAAACTTGTTGACTTGGGAGTGTGTAGACGATGTTGTGCGCATACCATGATTTCCCGTATGGGCTTCCCAGACATACGTAGAATCTAGGGAATCGGAATAAGAATCCATGCAAGTGCGGTAATTGAATTAGTTATAATTATTTTTTTTAGAAGAAGAGTTGTGCTTCATTATGAATTAACGGCCATTCATTCACGTGGAGGTGAAACCATCAGATGGGGGAAGGAACTTGTGTTGACATTCAATGTATCAAACCCCATAGCAGCATGAACCGAAAGACAACGGAAAAGTAAAGCAATATGAATCCTTTCATTGTGCGTTCGCCTTCTCTCACATGACGAACCAGCCCCATCACTTACAAGCCATCCTTGTGAGCCCCACACCCCCAGAATCGCCAATCCCCTCCACCCCCCAATCTCCAGTTCTCCAATAATGGCGTAAACCCAAACTAGTATTTTGAACTCTTACTGCACTTGTTAAGGTAATTTAGGCTTCAGTCCTATCTACCACCTTTATGATTAGATTCCAGAGGCTGTGATTTGCTCAAGGAGGTGCTACTGTGGTGCTTTTATTTTTCTTGTTTTCCAAAGCTTCCTGAAAATCGCTGTCCGTACGTGCAAAATGGAAACGAATGGTGCTTTATCTGACAGCGGCTATAATCGATTTCAGAGAACCGCTCCGGTGAGGGAACCGTCGTCTACTGCAGCCGTGGTCGGTGTCAATTTGCGATCAATGAACGTGGTTGACGAGTTTGATCACTTGAAAGGACAGGCATCTCTCAAGCAGACTGAGGAGAGCTACCAATTGCAGCAGGCTCTGGCGCTTCGTCTCTCATCGCAGGCTGCTTCTGCGGATGATCCCTATTTCCTGGACTTGGAATCCAGCTCTTCCTCCAATTCGGCCGAGGCAGTGTCTCATCGATTTTGGGTATTGCATTTTTCATTTCCTTGCTGATATTACGGAAGATTCTCGTGGGTATTTCTTTTTTATTTGTTTTTATAAAAGCATGGTTGGAAGGTTCAATATTGGGACTTGGGGGGGAGGAGGGAAAGAAGTTGTTATATAATTCTCGTTAAATGCTTCGAGTTAAGTTCTCAATTTTAGTTATTCCAAATGAATGTATTCATTGTGAAGATAAAATAAATAATAGGTGGTGATGAACTCATACTTTTTTCAGGGTTTTAAAGGAAATGTCATCTTTATTTGCCTAGGGGTCAATCATAGGGTTTCTATTTGCAATTTTGCTTGGCATTTCACAGTGAGTTCGCTTGAAAATTTAAATTTAAATGCTTTCTCCTTTACTGGACCAGGTAAGTGCTGCACATTGCGCATGGCCTCGGGCACACAATTTTGGGTGCACACATTTTTACTCATGCACACAATCAAACACGTGGGGGGCCAGTCTTGTTCTAAAGAAAGATGTGATTTAAATGCCTTTTTTTCCTTTTACATTGATCAGGTCAATGGTTGCTTGCAATACTCAGACAAAATTCCAGATGGATTTTATCTCATCCATGGGATGGATGCATACTCATGGACTATAAGCGCTGATCTGCAGAATGTTGGCCTAATTCCATCATTTGAATCACTCGTATCAGTTGAACCATGTGATGATTTGCCAGTTGTGGTGATTGCAATTGACAAATCAAGAGATCGTGGTTTTAGAGAACTGCTAAATGGCATAGTTAGTCTTTCTAACAACTGGATTACTGAGAAGGATGTGATCAATTTTCTCGCAAATCTTGTTTGCACTAGGTTGGGGTAGGTGTACCCATCTTTAAGATCGAAAAGGCAAAAAAAAAAAAAAACATTGCCTTATAATTTACTTTTTCCTATTGACCTCTTCTTAACAAGCTCTTGTTGTACTTTTTTGAAAGGGGTGAAACCTGGACTGAAGATGACTTGGCTTCACGCTGGAATGAGTGCACTCAAATTCTGAAAGACATCCTTCATTCTGTCATTATTCCTATTGGAAGCTTAACCGTTGGCTTATGCGTTCACCGAGCATTGCTCTTTAAAGTACTCATTCTGCTTTATCTATAATTTAGCACATTATATTTTTATAAACTACAATAAAACTATTCAATGATTCAATGAACATTCATGAAGTGTTTTTGTCGTACTTTCATATGTAGCTTCTATGACCAAGGGTCAAAAGTTTAATCCTTGCCATCATCCCCTCAATTAAAATTCAATTTCAGCAAAAGTTTTCACATACTTGTATTTTATCCACACTTATAGTAAGAAAATTATTCTGATGAGACAGCTTTCTTTCTTTCTTTTTGTATAATACCATTATTAATGGAATAATTATAAATTTCCCACATTAACGTTTGATATTGCAGGCGTTAGCTGACTCAGTGAACCTCCCATGCCGAATTGTCAAGGGCTGCAAGTATTGTAAAAGGGATGTAGGTGCCTCATGCTTAGTGCAAATTGGCCCTGACAGGTTTGTTACATCGATTAGTTAATTAAAATATGGAAAACTTCAAATGGTTATTTTGAACCAAATGCAATGCTATTTAAAGTAAGAAGTGATTAAATTGGGTAAAAATTGGTGTACTGGGATCTGTCTTTTAAAATCAATTGTTTAGTGTTGGAAAGAATATTATAACATTGTGGCTAATGGCTATAGAAGTATTGTGTTTATTACTTATTATGCTTTTCCTCATAACAAATTTAGGGGTCAAAACTCAAAAGGGAAGATGGTAACAGGAATATACTAATTTTGGGAATAGACAGGCACATATTACCTTGGAGTAAGCTTCACTCTAAGTGATAGAAGTTTTATATGTTGTTATAACATCTACTATCTGAAAGAGGAAATAAGTGAAGTTGCTTTTATCTAGTTTTAAGGAATAAAAATCACAAAGTTGTTGGAAATCTAAAATACAGAGGATAACAATAAACCAGCTTCAACAATGTTTAATTGATAAGGTTTGAATCGTCTCCTGATTTAAAACATAAGAGCCTTGCTCGCCACTGGTGTCATACATCTCTTGTTCGTGTTTGTGCACTCATGCGTTTGTGCGTGCGGGTGTGTGTTCAGTGTAGAGTTCTTTCCAGAATATTAAAGGTATTTCTACTAGATACAAAATGAAAGCTTTTATGAATAAGCAAGGCAAAGTGTCATTCGGGCAAGAGGTGTAATAGAAACATAACAAACAAGCAGAAATCTTGTAGTGTGGAACAAACTATTAGATAAGTAGATTTAAAAAAAAAATTGTAAATTTAGGGGTAAAGTTATAAGTGGTTAAGTAATTTCAAATGATGCCAAAAAAAAAAAAAACCCTCATGGTTTTAACTTTTAACGTGTGTGTGGGGGTATATTAAGTGTCAAAATTTGACTATTACATGCATCTCTATTAGTTTTGGAACAATTATATAAATACAGTAATCAAGCATAGGAAAATCGTAGTTCTGTAACTTTGAAAATCTTAAGGTACAAAGAGGTTATTAAATTTACTCTGGAAATATTACGAACTGATCTGACCTAATATTCATATAACTTGATGTAGTTCACTTGTAAAGAAATAAATTTTCCTTATCTATGTGTGTGTATGAAAACTTTATATAAATAATGTCAGGTATGAATATGAATATGATAGTGATAGGGATTTTGTATGGGCATCGTCCCACATCGGGTTGTATAGACTGCCTAACATGATACTTAAGCCCTTAACTCTCCTTCTCCAATAGTTAGCTTTTGGGGTAGGGTTCTCCAAGTTGTTTTGGTACCTATCAGAATATAATATACATGCCTTTTTAGATCCAGTTTGCTAATTTATATGCTTTTTTTCTGAAGACATCAGAGGAAAACAATATTGTATGCACTTTTGCAGGGAGTATTTGATCGATTTGGTTGGAAGGCCCGGGGCTATTAGCCAGCCTGATTCTTCACTTTATTCTGCATCTTCATTATTAATTGCTTCACCACTATGTCATCCAAAGTTCAAGCCAGTTGAAAATGCTGAATATTCAAAGACATTAGCTCAACTGTATTTCTTGGATTGTCAAGGCCTGCAACTTGTATTTGACTCCAATTCAGGTTATTTTCTCTGATACTCTGTGGTTTGTCCCCTATAATATTATCGTCTTATAAATCTTAACGTTTATTTATTTATTGTTAATGTTGAATGGCAAAATAATATGTAAGTGCTGGTTTCCATCATGACAGGTGGTGCAATTGATCATAATGATGGAATTGGTCGAAAGCCTGCTGAAGCTTTTAATGCAAACCACACAGGTGGGAAAATTCATCTGACTGCTTCAATAAGAATGAATCACGTCTATGTCAAAAAAGTAGATCACCCAGTCATTGAAAATGATTAATGTCTAATGGACGAAGTCATGCCATACTTAATAAACCCAATAATTAATATACTCTGCCTGATGGTTCTGTTGCTGCCATGCTCTGTGGGCATTGTAAACCATCCATTTAATATGCCAAGCTTATTTCTCTTTACAGAAGAGAATGCGTTATTCATAAACACAAACCAGTCAGTATTGGACAATCTGAGTCACAGGGTTGATCTTGATGAGGATGATCTGGAAATTAAATGGAGCGAACTTATTTTGAAAGATAAAATTGGAACAGGTATATTATTTAACAACTCATTATTTTCATACTGAAAAGTTTCCAGATGTTACACACATCTTTACGCATCTCAGTGAAATCTATCATGAAAGAATGGAGCTAAGTTTGAAATTTCAATGGCAACTGCATTTCAGGTTCATTTGGAACTGTCCTCCGTGCAGATTGGCGTGGTTCTGTAAGGATTTATTTTCCTAACCTTATTGTTTTTTTTGGTGATATTTATCTAAAATTACAGCAGCTTTAGCCTAAATCAGAATCAAGCTGCTTTTTACTACAAGTATCAAACTCTATAACACAAGACAACTCTAAAGTAGGAACATAGGTAGTTTGGTACTCTGGAACCACGGTGAGATAGTTCTTTGCCCACAAGTCAGCAGCTTCATCGGCCCTCTGAAGAATTGATTTAACTATAATCCCCACTTCCTAGACATAACATCCTTGATTTGCTGCGGAACTTCCCTTTCTGGATGCATACTGACATCCTGCGATTTACAAGTTCCACTGCATCAGCTAAGTCCGTTTCTAAGAGAACCCTTCTAAAACTGTGATCCCATGCCAACTGCAGTTCAAGCACACAACCCCGCAGTTGCCCCCCCTCCCCCCCAAAAAAAAAAAAAAAACTTTGAACCATCCCTCCTGCTGTTGGGGGGTTCTATCCGCAATAGTAAAACCACCCCAAACAAAGACACTGATTCCCATCATGGATGCTGCTAAGAGTACTTCTCGCTTGTGCAAGAATAATATCATTCTGCTAAAAATTCTCTCATTTTTTCTTCACTAGATTAGGAAACGATAATAGCAAATCATGAATGCAAATTCCCTTCCTCCCAATTTGGCTTCTGAATAGGCAAACAATGAAGGTAGGTAAACCTGCTCTGCTGGTGAGTGGTGACACAGTACATATTGGACCAATTTACTGAGTTGCTGAACTGCAACCCTGTTAGGTTGACATGAAATTACAGGGACACTAATTGTAGATATGTTTTGATGAAGGTTTCATGGTTGGGTTTAGTAATAGAAACCTATTTTGGCCTATGATCAACAGCTGAAAAGTTAAAATTTCATGTCTGCTGATTGGGTGTTAAAAGCCATACATTTCCGAAGCTGGGCTCTGGCTTTGTGGTTGAAGCTTATCAATTAAGTAGTCTATGACAAAACTTTTTTCAAATAGGATACCACACAAAGAAAGTTAGGGGAAAAAACTGTTGGCAATAGTAGTCCAAAAGTAGAACTACTTACCAATATAATTATTTTTTTTCTCTAAGAATGTCATTATCTTTGTGTTGGTTACCTTGCCACTATTCCGTTCTTTTATTTCATTCTCCATGCTTTCTATTTTTTGGAAGGGGTTATGGTATACAATATTGTTACTTAATCCACAACATGCAATTGTTAGGATGTTGCTGTTAAAATTCTCAAGGTTCAAGGCTTTGATGCAGAACGATATGAAGAATTTAGAAAGGAGGTATGCTTTGTAGTAGATTTTGTACGTATGTATTTATTATTCCACTCAATTTCCCTTCAGTATACCAGTTCGTTTCTTAGGTATCACTCATGAAACGTCTGCGGCATCCAAACATAGTTCTCTTGATGGGTGCAGTTTTTGAACAACCCAACTTGTCGATAGTGACAGAATATTTATCAAGGTGCGATGAATTTCTGGAATGATCATCTTTTCTTCTCACTTTAGTGCTTACCTGAAATTAAAATTAGTGTCACCAAGTAAGCAATCTGTTTTGAATTGCAGCGGAAGCTTGTTTGAACTTCTGCGGATGCCAGATGCTAGATTAGTTCTCAGTTGGAAGCGTCGGTTATGTATGGCTTATGATGTGGTATAGATTCATTGGGAAAAAGCTGTTAGTGTTGACGTTTCAGTGTCTTTTTTCCATCAAACGCAGAATAATAATTGAGTTGTTGTCTTTGTTGTCCAGGCAAGTGGAATGAATTATCTTCATCAAATGAGACCTCCCATAGTTCATAGAGATCTGAAGTCTCCAAATCTTTTGGTGGACGATACTTATACAGTCAAGGTAACTTAAGGCAACCTTTGCTTTGCTTGCGACATTGCCTTTTTTTGCTTGGTTAGTTTTGGCTTTGTCTTGGATTCAAACTCAGATCCTTTGGGCTTAGAGATGACTCCTATACCACTGATCTAAAGCTAAATGGTGCCTCATGCATTGCCTCCTTTTTTGCCTTCCACTTGGATTCAAACACATCCTACAGAAGTGGAGATTACTTCAGTGTTAGGAATCTATACCTTATTGGAGCTTGCTGCATTATTGATTTAATACTCAAGTGCTTAGAAACTAAACTAAGAATTAGGCTTAGCCGACAGCTAATCAGTTCATCATTTGCCAACATTGTCATTACCAAATCTTAACAATGCCTAGATTGTCATTTAGGATTTCTAGATGGAGATGCTTTGTCGCTTCTTTTTCTTGTATATACTAAGCAGGTCCAGTGTGTTGCATAGTTTGAAAAATAATGTTTGCATAGAGTTTGAAAAATAATGTTTGTAATATATGAATAGTGTGGCTTTAGAATTTTTGTTCAACGTTAAGGTTGCAAAGGTTACATACATCTATCCTTCTCTGAACCCTATCTAGTGAGAGCCTTGTGCACTTGGCCACCTACCCTTTATAGAGATTTATAAATGTCTTGGAATGAGCCCCCAAATGCGTAGTGTCCTGTAACCACGGTTCATATTTTAAGAGGCATGCTAGTATTTTAAATTGTTTGGTCTAGTACCCATTCTTGTAACTCTTGTCTTTCTACAGTAGCTTTATGATTGACAAATGTTTTAGCTTTATCACTTCTGTGTCTTACATTTATGGATTAAAAAAATTTATGGTGAGAATATTGGCAAAAATTTGTTTTAACATTATGTACCAGGTAGGTGATTTTGGTCTCTCACGTTCCAAGGCAAACACATTTCTATCGTCTAAAACAGCTGCTGGGACGGTAAGTTCTATTTCATTCTTTTGGGACATTTTCTTACCTAAATACCTATTTGGCCATTTCACAATCTAAATAGTAAATACGTCTCTGTTATGAACATGAACAGCCTGAGTGGATGGCACCAGAAGTCATTCGCAACGAACCATCAAATGAAAAGTGTGACATTTTCAGCTTTGGTGTAATTCTGTGGGAACTGGTGACCCTGCAACAACCTTGGAGAAATTTAAATCCATCTCAGGTTGTTTTCTTGTCAATGCACTTTAGATTGTTAGGTACTTGCTGTAAATGCTATGGAAAGAAGAAAATACAAGTGTTCCTATCTATTATGAACATGGTCGTCTCTCTCTCTCTCTCTAGTTAAGACTTGGTCTCATATTCTTCCTGAGTTTTTGACAACATTTTTTTATTGAATCTTCAAAATCCACTTGGTCGTTACTGTAGGTTGTTGCAGCTGTCGGTTTCATGGGCAAAAGCCTAGAGGTTCCGAGCTATGTGAATCCCGAAGTGGCGGCCTTGATTCAACTCTGCTGGGCCATGTAAGTAGAATGAAAAAATAAAACGGAAATTTTTGGGGCCCCAGATCGTGTAAGGTAAAAGGACTGGTTTCAAAAGATGGATAAGATATAATTTTTGGACTCTTAAAGTTTTAAATCATAGGTTTTAGTCTTTTAAATTTCATCTCGTTTAAAACATTGGTTTTTATCAAATAAAAATTTGGATTATTTTTCCCTGGAGTTTGAGGAATCAAAACTCATGATTTAAAAGGTTTAAAATCAAAATGAGATAAAGAATAAAAAATTATATTAACCAGTCTATCATTTAGATTGGTGTGCCTGAGAAATTCTTTTCTTCTTTTTTAAATTCCATGTTTGATTGACTGGCTTTATCTGTACCTCCATTGTCATTCTGATAACAATCTGGTCATAATGCAGTGAACCATCAAGCCGCCCCTCTTTCTCCTATATTATGAACTGTCTGCAGCAAATGATTGCCAATACTCAGGAGTGAACAGGTTCATGCGGATAATGTCCGACTTTATATTGAAAAAGAACATCGTTACAGAAGAAATGTGTGTATATATACAAGATCACAGTATGGTGATGTCGTTTTGATGCTCGTCAATTTTTGTTCATTGCAATAATACTCATTTAGCCTCAAGAGCAAAACAAATTATTTTTGAGTTTTGTGTATATTTAATGTAAATGAATTGGCTGTAAGCCCGCTACTTAATTCTTTGACTGATATTTAATTGCCTTTTACAGGCGTAATCATCTCTTTCGTGAGGTTCTTTCTTTCTTTATCTCCATCTCTCTCAATGTCTGATTCCAACCTCTAACAATGTGGGAGAACTTAACCTCAACACCAACACAACACTTGAATCATCTCTCTAACTATCAATTTGTTTAGGGGTAAAAACTGATGGAATTGAAAGTATTATGATAAGAACGAACTATATTGTGAACCGTGCAATTTCATTGATCTTTGAAGACCGTCATGACCCTTGAGCCTCTTGGTTATGCTTTATTACTCTGCTCATATTTGGTTTGCCAGGAAAAAAATATTGTATGAAACTAAAATACTCTCCCAATCTCTAACATAAGAGCTAAATGGAAAGTTAAATTTAATCTTAAATGTAAAATCTCAATTCATTTTGCTTCATATAATTATTATTTCTTCTTGTTAGAAATCAAATTTGAATTGTTGCATTTCCTTATTTAGTTCCTATGATCTGGCCTAGGATTAGGAGAAAATAAATCAGAATAAATTATCATTAATGCTTATTGTAATCACTGATTATGCTCTCCTTGATTGAGCATTCAGCAACTATATATTGTACCCTTTGTTCTGTCAATAAGATATACAATATAGAGTGATTCAGATTCAAAGATGGTATCAGAGCGAGAGAGACCGACACAGTGAACGGTTGAGAGAGAGAGGGAGAGGCGGTGCCGGATCCCCCAATCCAGAGGTCCGTTGACGACACCGCCGTCACCAGGGGTCTCAGACACCGCCGATCGGCGGATCCCCGGAGTCCGACGCCGATTCGAGCCGTGCGTGAGGGTCACGCGCCGACGCTCTCCTCCGCGCGTGAAATCCACGCGCCGTCGCTGGTCCACGCGCCGTCGCCTCTTCTGGTCAGAGAATGAATTCGGTCGATTTCCCTCCCCTTTTCGGATCTGTTCCAAGACACCCAACCAATATGGGCTTGACTCCTATGGCCCTTGCAAGTGGTACAAACCTTGAAACTCAAATAAACACCTCATCCTCTTCTACTCCTTCAACCAAATCTGAGATGGCCCAAGAAGTAGCATCTGCTGGCGAGAATCAGAATATGGTCATAAACCATAAGCTCAATGGCAGTAACTATTTGCAATGGTCACAAAGTGTGTTGATGTATCTGCGAGGAAGAAGAAAAGAAAAATATATCAATGGACAGGCATCCCAACCTCTACCAACTGATCCAAATTTCGATACGTGGTTTGCAGAAAACAATCAGGTAATGACTTGGTTATGTAATTCTATGACCCTTGAAATTAGTGAAGGTTATCTACTTGCCATGACAGCAAAGGAAATCTGGGATGCAGCAAAACGCACGTACTCCACCTTTGATAATACTGCAGCCTTAATCCAACTGAGAAGGCAACTTAGAGATCTGAAGCAAGGTAGCTCTACAGTAACTCAATATTACAGCACCTTGATGCGTATATGGCAGCAACTTGATCTCTTTGAAGTTCACCCATGGAAGGATGTTGATGATGCCCAATATTTTCGACAACTGGTAGAGAAAGACCGCACAATTGATTTCCTACT
>QFDD01000674.1:0-26653 GCA_006871305.1 Vachellia collinsii
ATTTAATATGACCCTTTCTTGTAACAGTGTGACAGGTAATTGCCTATTAGGCATGTCATGTCCTACACCACAACCTTCAAACCCTTCTCGTTTACCCCCACCACCTTCAACCCCTTCTCATGAAACACCGTCCACAGGAATGCCGCCTTACTGGGCTGCTGAAGGACCAGCTCCACCACCTTCAACCCCTTCTCGTGAAACGCCATCCACAATAATGCCGCCATACTGGGCTGCTGAAGGACCAGCTCCACCACCTTCAACCCCTTCTCGTGAAACACCGTTCACAGGAATGCCGCCTCACTGGGCTGCTGAAAAAGGACCAGCTCCACCACCTTCAACCCCTTCTCATGAAACACCGTCCACAGGAATGCCACCTTACTGGGCTGCTGAAGGGCCAGCAGCACCACCTTCAACCTCTTCTCATGAAACACAGTTCACAGGAATGCCACCTTACTGGGCTGCAGAAGTACCAGTTCCTAGTTCAGGTTTTCAATCAAGTGGCACGGAGAGAAGGAAGATGGAGTTGTCATCTAGAACTATACTCTCTCTGTCACTGCTTTTGTTGTTTCTGGAGCTAAGGATCTTCTTCTAGAAAATTCCTCTGCATCATTGAAGCAGTGGCTCCATTTTGAGTTCAGATGGAGATGTCAAATGCTAGATGATAAGGGAGTTTGTTTTATTGTTGATTTGCTTTTGTATTGCTTCTGATGGATCATAGATATATGTGAGATTAATGAGTGTTTCTTTGAAAAATGCAAACCCTGCATTTCAACGGTTGTGTATTTTGTGACCGTGTCATTATGTTTGTGCTCTTTGATGCCACAGAGTTTGTTATCAATAAAAATGTGAAATGACTGAAGATTAACAACAACAACAAAAAAAACCCTCAAAACCTATCGAACCTCTTTTGTACGGTGCTCTCCACTAAATGTGCACTATCAAAAGGTTAATCACATGACGGATGAAACGACTCATAACTGCCTTTTTGATCCATATATATATAATATGATGGCGCCAAATAGTTTTTCATTAATTTCTTCTTCCCATCATCATGACTTTCTTAGTGACGTTGAATTTTAACTATGGATATTGTTTATATATATATATATATATGCTGATTTTTTGAAGGCATCTTAGAAGATGTCTCTAAGAAGTTGTATATCGATCATCACTTACAAAAATAAATAAATAAATAAGTATTGATTATATCTAAAAATTTGTATTACGGTTTGTTTTGAGGAAGGTAGCTAGAAAGTATGATTGGTCATTCAACTCTTATATTTAAAATTAGAAAGTATAAATTAAAATATTAAAACGTAAACATTAAAACAACAATACATATACCAAAGGCCATTGGCTTAGGTGACTCCGCATCTAGTAACGAAGTTATGGATTTGCATAGAAGCTATCATACTAATTGAACTTCATCTAATAGAAATGATTAGTCTTTTACAGTATAATAAATTAATATAATGCTTTAAATATAATTATTTCTAGTAAGAGAATATATGTGTTTAAGGAAAAAAAATGTAAGCTAGCTGTCCTGGGAAGAGTTTTAATTTGCTCCGTGATGTCTCTATGCGACCTATAATTAGAATAAGATCAGATAATTTTTTTTTTATTAAAAACACTTTGTAGGTTTCAAATTGAATGTCTGTACTTTTGAAGTCAACGGAATTCCCTCAAGCCAAAGTCAAAGGTCCACAAGGCGAGTTTCAGAAATCTGAAATGGTCAGCGATGATTGATTGATTAATTAACGAAAAACATAAATTTTGGCATTTATATTTTATATCAATCATTCGATTCAATCCCTTTAACTTCGAACAACTTACTTTCTATATTTTTTTCCCTACTCAAAACAATTCAATTCTTATTGTTCTCTAACATAGTACAAATTAATCATTACAGTTATCAGCTTTACATCATAAGAATTAAGTTGTATTGAATCAAAATTCAAAAATTAAGTTAATAATTGTGAAAAAGATTGGAAACTAAAAATTATATCCATGCCATTAATTAATATTAATAATAACTCTATTTGTGAATGTTAAACACTTCAAAATTAGCCTGTCTCTGTTTCAAATTCAACACAAAGATTACTTCAAGGCTCGGCATAATCATAAATATATTTTGCAACATAGTGTATGAAATGAAACAATTTTGAAGCCACCTCTTCGCAGTTGGCACGTTATGGCAGCTGGATTCAATTATAATTAGCATAGTTTGTGCCGTTGATTAGTCATAATAATTTAAATCATGTATTCAGTCAACTACTCGCTTAATCCATTTAAGAAAGCAAAAAAACAAAAACAAAAAATGACTGATTTGAAAATTTTGGTGTGGTTAGCTCCTTTACTACAGAGGTTGTCCTTGGTATCTTTAATTTGTTTTTTTTAAAAAAAAAGGCACTATTTTTTTGGGGTAATATTGTATGAAATGTTTAGTTCTAAATATAAAATTTAGCTAACAAATTCATATAGATAAAAGAAATTGGTTAGATTTGTTATTTTTCACTATTGTATTAAAAATGTGTGCCAAGTTTTCTCTCTAAGATACACATTTTTTAATTATACTGAATATCACATCTCAAAACTTAAGAATAAAATAAGGTAAATCATTCATCATCAACATCCTTCTTCACCTATAAAGGTGAAGGGTGATGGAGGATATAGAATGGCTTTCCAAATTATAAGGGAGCTTAGCTAAGTAGTCAGCACGAAATTATAACTCAAGAGCACCTGTCAATCTTCATGAAACATTAATCCAATATCTATATGGTATCTTCTAGAAACCAAATTAATAACTTCAATATAATACCCAATTCTTAACGAGAGTATCAAATGTTGAGACAAAGAGGGTGAGAATAATTGTGAAATAGTTGAAGCTATACATTCAATATGAAAATAAATCTATTAAATTGATCTTATTATTATATTTATGGTAAGACTAGCCCCGTTTTGATAGCTCTATTGCGAATGGGATAATCAAGACAAAAAATAATAATGGCAGAACTTTAATGGTAAAATAAAAAATTGATGAAGCTAATTTTAAACTTCGAAATGTAATTAAGAATGGCCGGTTATAGACAATTGGCTCGGAATTTAAGAAGATTATGCATATTTTAGCTTATATTTTTTAATCCCACTCTCCTCATACTTAAATTCGCTCCCTTCTTTAAAACATGATAGAGATAATAAATGGAGAGAAAGTGGAGTGAAAGGTAAGTGTAGACATTCTTCTCCTATTTTAATATGGGATTTGAACAATTGTAATACGAGGACCTCGTACTTATATTATAATAAAATAAAGGATATATATAATATTTTTATATTAATGTTACAACTTAGAAGTCCCCCTCATTCTCATGAATCCCCCCAAAAAAAATGTCTTGATTATCTAATATTTTTATATTAGATAAGTAACAGCCACGTTATAATAGATTTTGACTTTAGATTTTTTTAAAAAAAAAACTTTATTTTTCATTAAATTAAGGAAATTACAACACACTTTTGAACTTAGACCAAGTGCAAAGAATTTTAAAAGAACTTTAGAGACCACCTATTGAGTTACCGAAGCTTGTATAAATAGTCGCATGGATCTGTACAAGCTTGCATGCTAAACAACAACATCGACAATGGCTATCCACAATGTCTTTCTCCTCCTCCTTTCTCTCCTTCTCACAACCCTAACTCCATCTCTGTCATCATCCCCTACCTTCATCAGCATCGACTGTGGCTCTAACTCTTCTCTCGCCGACGGCGACATCTTCCCGTGGGACGCCGATGACTCTTACGTTCAAAACGGAGACTCCTACGTCGTTGAGTACACCAGCACAGTCCCTCTGTACATGAGCGAAACCGCCATGTCCACCCTCAGAGCTTTCCCTACCCTCAAGAAGAACTGCTACACCGTTAACGTCGGTATGGGACGGAAGGTTCTGGTTCGAGCAAGCTTCTTCTATGGAAACTACGACGGCAAAGATTCTCCTCCCACCTTTGACCTTCACTTTGACGGCAATTTCTGGGCCACCGTTAACACTACGAATCTGAGAGGCGTGTATCATGAGGCCATTTATGTTACCAAGAAAAACACAACCAGTGTTTGTGTTGCTCAGAAATATAAGGATCAGATTCCTTTCATCTCTGGGCTGGAGATCCGAAGCTTAGAGATGAGCATGTACACTATTGTTGATTCTGGGAGCGCTCTGGTCCTGTCTAATAGAGCCAATGCTGGTGCAAATTTCAGTACTAGGTATATATAACCATTCCTTTCTTATGATCTCTTTAGCGTCATCTTCATATTATATATGTTGTTTGCCTTGTGTTAGAATTATGGGGACGTTTCCTTATATAGGTATCCAGATGATGCTTATGATCGGATTTGGAGAGCAGAAGGTGGGTTTGTGTTCGTGGAAAATGTGGTAAACGAAGCTGCATCGATTGACACGAGCATAGCAGAAGATCAACCACCTCTTTCTGTTCTTCGAACCGCAACCACAACCACAGGAACTTTATGGGGCATTGTTCTTAACACTGACCTTCCTGAAACAAGCCAACCTATATATATCACAGCCTATTTCTCTGAAGTCACTCGCCTTCCATCCAACGAAACAAGATCCATTCAAGTTCGGATCAACCAAGTTCCTTATTCACAACCTTTCGTCCCTCCTTTTGGAGCTGTATCGGAGCTGCGCATCACAAACAGGACTGCGAATTCAAACACAAGTGTGACTGTTTTTGCAGATAGAACTAGTTCCACACTTCCTCCTCTGCTTAATGCCTATGAAGTCTACACTGTGAGTGGTGCACTCACAGATGGAACCAACAGCGATGATGGTTTGGCTTTTATTTACTTTAAACTGTGAAAGATTGTGCTTTTTTCGGTGTCATGTTATTCTGAGATTGTTTGGTTAATCTAGTGGAAGGATTAGCGGCACTACAGAAGAATCTTGAAGTGCTTCAGAAATGGAGTGGTGACCCTTGCCTTCCATCTTCATTTTCATGGGAATGGCTTGAATGCAACTCTGATGCATCCCCACGAGTCACCGCATTGTAAGCCTCATGCTTTGTCTTTTTACCCCCTTTTGGTAAAACAAAGTGGTGGGATGCTCTGTTCACAAGACCACTTTAATTTTTGTATGTGTATATATACGCACCAACTTCTTTCGGAGTGATAAACTGGTGTCGCCTTTTGTATTTGGGCTGAAACAGGAATCTTGGAAGCTTTGGCTTATCAGGACCGCTACCAGACTTCAGTTCCATGACTGAATTGGAGACCATGTAAGTTTTGATGAAACACTCAAACGTCTTCTGATTAATGAGGACTCTTCTGTGTACTGATGAATTTTTTGGTTGTGTAAAACTGGCAGTGATTTGCATGATAACAGCTTGTCTGGACCAATTCCCAGCTTTCTTGGTTCATTGCCAAAACTGAAATTGCTGTAAGTACCATTACACTACAACAAGAAAATAATGCAGTGCTTTGAAACTGAAACAGGCCTTTGATATTACTTGTTCATGTTTGACCAGGAATTTAGCAGGTAATAGATTCAGTGGAACAATACCCAAATCGCTATCTCAAAATAAAAACTTAAAACTAATGTGAGTTTATCTGTACGCTTAGCCTCTCGTCTTCATTTTTCTGGATAATCATTTTGCTCAGTATGTTAGCTGTTAATTTAATACGACCGTTTTCATGTATCAGTGTGACAGGTAATTGCCTATCTGGCATGTCATGTCCTCCTCCTCCTCCTCCACCACCACCTTCTTCAACCCCTTCTTATGAAACGCCGTCCACAGGAATACCATCATTCTGGACTGCTAAAGGACCAATTGCTGGTTCAGGTTTTGAATCAGGAGGCACAGAGAGCAGGAAGATGACATTGCCATTCACAACCATACTCTCTGTGTCATCGCTTTTGTTTCTAAACAACTTGTAGGAAATTCCTCTGCAGCATGTAAAAAATTTGAGGCATGGCTTCATTTTGAGTTCAGCTGGAGATGTTAATTGCTAGATACTAAGGGAGTTTGTTGTGTTGTTCATTTGTTTTGCTATTGCTTTTGGCTGTCATTATGCTTAAAGGGTTTGTTGCGTTGTTCTTTTGAATTGACTGAAGCTTCAACCGGTGGATTTAGTTTATTTTTAATCTATCCAGCAATTTATGAGATTCTACCTATAGGATGGGTTGACTAACTTGAGAAAATTAAAAAAATTCAATAAATTATTTCATTATAGCATAGATATTATGTTATATATGAAATACTTATTTATATCCAGTTTATAAATCAAACAAATGAATTTAAATCTTTTTTTTTTTGCTGACAAAATGAATTTAAATCTTGGCAAAAAAAAAATCAATTTAAAGAAATTGATAAATATAAGTATTTTAAAGTTATTTAACTTTTTTAATATTTCTAAACTAGTCAACTGTGTTCTTATATTAAAACCCAAAAGTAACAACATACTTGCAAAACATTTTTAGTTATAATGATTATTTGAATTAAAAGTAGAAACTACCTTTTTAACATAATTTACAATTCATAAGATAAGTATCTAAAAAAAATTATCTTAATTTATGTGAACGTATTTTTCCAAAAGTGATACAAATAGGTAATAGATGTTGTAGTAAACACAAAACACCGGATACTTAAGAGTTCTTATCTTAATAATGTACACAAAATGTAAAAAAAAAAAAAACAAAAACTCTACTGTGTATTAAAAAAATGTATACCGTCCATTGGATAGAGGGGATAGCATGAAGGAATGAATAATATGCTAAATTGTAAGTTTGCATGTTAGAATCTGTTTTCCTGTACGGATACTCCTCCAGCCAAAGAAGTCACTTCAAATTTTTGCATTGTCCCAGACAGGCAGACAGCTATCTGTTAATTACAACGTTCAACATTACTATGAACATAAATGTTATCTTCTGCTACTTGAACTATAAAATTGTACAAAACTTCGGCCGAGACCGGCACAATTTGCCACACTATTAACAGGACGCAGCACAGCCACGTTCCGGTAACAGAGCCAATTGTCATGACTCTTGCAAAAGGATTTCATAAATGTCTGTTCTCAGATTCAGTTCCTTATCTCGCATAACTTCCTGAAGATCTGATAACTCTTTTGCAGTAAGCACAGGGTTCACTTTGAGAAAGCCATCCAACCATAGCTTTTTAGACCTGGCATCAGAAAGGTTACCGATTAAGAATAATTAAATATGTACAGTCACAGGTTTATCAACATATTCTAATGAGGTTTGAGAAGCTATATTCAATTAGTTGTACTATTTTGTTCTCTTTTTTTTTTCATGGCTATATATGCCACATTTGGTAAACAAGCTCTCACCAGGGGCAGGCATGGATGGCTCGAAAGAAAACACGTCGAGCTGCAGGAGGATCACGTGCAACGCTCATCTCATACTCAATGTAGCAACGCCAGAGCACAACTGAGCTACAAAGCATATCATTACCCAATGCCCTTTCAAACAACCTACGGATTCTGTGTTGTGAGCCACCTCTACACACCTCAAATGATAATGCAAAAAGCCAGAGAGTAACTGATGGTTTCCTGAAATAGTGCATTTAAAAGAATTGAATGGTTATTTTAGTAAGATTTACATTTCTAACGGACAAAACAGATAATTTTCATATTTCTGGCGTATCAAATATATGTATTGTTCATGTAAACTTATCCCTATCAAACTAGAACATTTAAACCGATCTTAAAAAAAATAAAAACAGAACACTTGAACTAAGCATAAATACAGAGAAGCTTAAGCTAAAATTTTTTTTAAAAAAAAAAAAAACTAAGCCTAACAAAAACCAAACAAATAAAATTATAAAATCACTAGAAGTTGCTTAATCAAAATAGATGTAACTTAAAGGGAAAAAAATATGAGAACAAAGATCTTACTTCTTAAATAAGTCATCTAGCATCCACCGCAATTTATTAGAAGTTGTGTGTAAATGGCCAACCTCCACTACACCTTTAAGAAGTTCTGGACTGAAAGGATATATCTGAAGGCCCTGAGAAATGGCCTCCCAAACTTTGGTCAGACTTGCTTGACTCTGATGCCTTTGAAGCATCTTTATGTAATAATTTAACAAATATTCCAGTTGATGACTATGGCTTCTCCTTTCTGCAAGTTACAAGATAAGCAACGATTTAGAATGAAACTAGCAAAAACTCGTGGTGCTATAAATATAATTTACTAGCTCCATAGGAATGCCTAGGTCACATGACAAACTGCTCCAGATTATATGCCAAAGTTCAATGTAACACACAGCAAACTTCCTGGATTCTTTAAATCTAATTATTTATTATTAACTATATTTATACTGGACATTAAAGGTTTACACGGCCTTCGCTGTAAATCAAATATTTTAATACTCTATGATTTTTTTTAACCGTTGGTTCACATGTCAGATGATGAATCCACCAGGAAAAAAATTGAGGTGGATTGATGAAATTCATAGAATATTAGGAGGAACAGACGTGCAGCATTGCATCTGAACAAAACAAATGCCAATCAAATTATGTCATGAACTCACCAAAAAACCGAAAATGAAAAGGGGCAAATAAACCTTGCTCACTTGATATTTACGCATAACAGCAAATGAACCATGAAGGCATAAATTTGTTAAAGTCAATCTTATCATAACAACTAAAGGGAGGAGATGTCCAGTTAATAATACAGGTAACAAAGAGGAATCTTTAGGGGACAGATTTACTGAAGTAAATATCAGAAATTTCCAACTAACAATGTGTACTTGTACTATTTTGGCAGGTCTGACATTTTCTAATTTCTAAATAAAAAACCAAGCTCTGAAGAATCATAACCTGGAAGCACCATTGCAAATGCCTGATCAAAAACTTCAACAGCTGCATCCCATCCAGAGGTAAGCTCCTCAAGTAATGCAGCTGAACATATCAGAGCTACAGATTGGTCACTTATTATACCACGAACCCAAGATGAACGTACAGTTCTGGTTTTTTCATTAAACCCTTGGCGGCCTCTGAGCAGTTGCAAATTTGACGGTTGACCTTTGTACAGGGTATATTTTGTACCACTTCCTAAGCATGATAATATATGCATTGCCCGATATGAAGATTCGCAATCATTAACATTAGCTAGCTCTGCCTCTACATACCAGAAATATAGAAGAGGAGCACTTGATTGCCGTTCCTATTCGATGCAGTTAACCAAAGCAATATCAAAAAAATAATAGTGAATCAGGAGAAATACTGATAGTAAGAAGCTGAGTGAGATTCAAAGAATTACAAGAAAATATTAAGGAGTTTCAAGACAAGGCAAATAGTTTCTTCATTAGCTCAGTGACCAACAAACATATATGGAATATCAAGATTGGATATTAGTTTCATACAATAATCTATGCGGTCCGACAAAAACCACCAAGATTAGGGCTACTTTTCCTTTTGCATTATATATACAGATATTTTATTGACATTTGGGTAAATTTTGATAGTGTTCTATACACGATTTATATATGTTAGAAGAACCAATTTTAGAAATGTATACTTAAATTATTTTTTATTAGACATTGATGTTATCTACTGTATGAAAAGTACACCCTATGCCAGTTTTAAAAAAATTCTGAAGTGTACAGAATAGTTTTAGGTTAATCATAGAGTCATGCCAAAAAAAAATATACTACAAAATATCATTACTTTGTTTTAAACCAGAATATATGGATTCACAGCCTTTTGATCACAAGGTATGTTAGTGCTAGATATTTAAAGATCGAATACTGATTTTCATATAAGGATTCAAGTACGCAGTCAAAAGCAGCTGAAATTGACCAGTTTGCATTTGTGCATTAAAACACAAACATATCCCGAAAGCTTCAATTGTCAGGAGAAGACCTAGGAATATTTCATTATTTCTCAAGTAAATATCTAACACACCCCATCATGTGAAAGGCTTGAAGAAGAAAACGCAAAGATACCACTGGAAATTTACATGAACAAAATTTTGGTAAAAAGGTTTTGAGGCAGAAAAAACTGAACATACCACTGGAAGCCCTTCTAAGGACATCAACGCCATGTCAAACACTTTTCTTGCATGATCAATATTACCATAATTAGCCTCTCTTCGAGCATAAACCCCACAAAGTAATACATCCTACAGTCACCATGCACAACCAGACAAAGGCATCATCAATAATAACCAGAGACAGATGATTATAAATATAACTTAAAGAAGCTACAAATAAGAAGATAAAAATGAACTTGCTCATAAATCTCATTAAGCAAAACCTTCCATCCCCCATATTCTTCAAAGATGGTAAATAGCAAACAGATAAGTACTGCGATTCTAAAGTCTTAGGTGGGAGAATGAATACCTGCCGATCACCTTTTAAGAGAGACTTTGCTAAAGCTCGACACGGGGTAACCAGGCAGCTAGAAGGATTTGTTTTTGTATTATATAGCTCTTCAGCAATAAGAACAGCTTCTTCCAAGATGTAATTACGTGGGAAAATAGTCAAACAAAGTAAGAGAGCATTCCGGAGAAACTTCATCATATCAGCACTCCTAGAGGAACAGCCTGATAGAAATTCAAAACTAAAAGCAGTTGAATTGCTCTGGGCTTTTGTTAAAACATTGTGAATATATCTCAACTTCTCCAGTATAGACTCTGGCAGAACCTCCAAGCTAAGGCTAGTCTCTGCCCAACTTTGACTGTTTGAACAAATCCTGCCAAGGAAATATGAGGTAGAAAAATGTCATCAACTTGCCATATACATGTTATTATGGCATAAGCAACCAACATAAGCCCCTGGGATAAAAAAAAAAAGAAAGAAAAGAAAGGAGTAATCCAGGAAATAACAGAAGATGATAAATTGTGTCAATGACAGTAAAATATTAACCACCACCACATTATGCTAAAATTAAATACTTATTGACAATTATAATTACGAGACAGGAGGGAAAAGGGCCTAACACTAAACATAGTCTACCAAGCACGAAGACAATGTTCAAGAACCAAGCAACAATAAATCTAAACGTCCAAGAAAGGAACCCCCTTGTAGTTTTTTTACGTCATTTTACATATATGAAACCTTAGTCTTCTTGCATTGGCAGAAGGGATGCCCAGCCAAAACCAAAAGTTGTAGTGAGGACATCCTAATCATAACTTAGGTAATATGAATGTTCCCTACGACCATTATGATAAGACCAATGATTCAATGAAGTGGCTACTTACTCAAGAAAACTTACAATTGAGACATGTTCCCACCAAAGAAGTCAATGAATTGGAAGACCAAAGATAGTCGTGCCTCTGTTGAGCTCAAGGAAAACAGGTATTCATTCACATCTTCATACAATATGATCCGCAAAAGTTGCTCATCCTCTTCATGCTCATGCGTTGCAGAACTAAAAGAGGTCTTACCTGCTCATGGATAATCAATATCCTGATGTCAGAAATTTATTTAGCACACCATGAGATGAAGTTAGCTATGTTGTTATGCATTTCTTAGTGATAAAAGCTGAATTCACCTCCAGACAAGGTAGCAGAGGTGTTACTGAAAAGAAATTAAGTAACAAGAAAAGAAGAATAAAATGATCTGTTCTAGCGTTCAAGAGGCTAATCTACCCACAAACAATCCAAAAGCTTCCTTCTTTTCCCTACACATCCCACCTCCTAAAACACCTAGTTAATTCTCTTATACTCACTCTTCCAAATCTCTGGTTAACATCAAGGTTGGTGTATGTTTCATTTCATGTCAGAAAACCACCAAAGCTATCGTTAAGGGGACAAAAGTTATATTTCTTTATCAGTTAGTGTATATTTCTTCATGGTCAAGGACAGAGCCAGACAAAAAGTTTTGGTGTGTTGTTTTTTTTTTCTTGGGGTTTTTTTTTTTTTTGGGCTGTGGGGGGGGGGGTTTAATTTTTTCTTTTAGGGGACAAAAGTAGAATAAAGGCCCCTTTTCATCACTACCTAGCTTCATCCCTGATCATGGTCTTGTGGAAGCACGTAGTTACCTGCTTCCAACAAAGCCATGGTTTTGATGATTTCTACCCTGAAACCAAACATGCCTTTAGTTATACCACTCAGCCTCTATTATCTGTTTTGCCCCTAGGGAAACCCCTTTCTGATCTTCTCTCTTCTAGAATAATTATGTACAAGTGTGTTATCACTACACCATCACATTGCAATCAGAAAGAACTAAGCAAAACACAACTTCGAAAGAGGATATGTCACACCCAAAAAAAAAAAAAATTTATAAATGAGAACTATAACTGTGTAGATATTCATGAAGACAGGGTCTACCAAATTTCTTCCGAACAGGCATCCATTGGTCACAATCTCTCGAAGACTCTTCTTCTGACCATTTGATCCAGGTTGCAGTTTCGTTAACTTCACAATCATCCCCAGCTTTGACATCAATACCAAGCAATTTTAGCAAATCTTCATTATCATCCTCCTGTTTCATGGCTTCATCTTCATTTTCATCCTCATCTTGGACATCTTCAGAAATCAAATTATTGTCCCATTTATTTTCATCTTGGACAGTACCCTCCTTAACTTTGGATAACGGTTCTGACCAACCTGTCCAGCCACCTTCTTCATCTTTGTGTGAGTTCTCTTCTTTCATAACCTTTTGCCTAGTTTCCTCCTCTCTCTCCAACCATGTGGACCAACCAAGGGCACCTTCTTCTCCAACTCTTTCACCTTCACTACTCCAAAAATGTTCAAACAATCTTTGCTTACTCTGCTCTGTGAGGTGCAAAGGTGGACAAAACAAGCTAAACTCGATTTCAGCCTGAAATAAAGCAGTAGCCAACTCTCTATAACCAGCCTGCCACTCAAATCTGCAAAGACTGACAAATATATCCACAAGACCAAGTTCTAGCTGAACAATTCCAGGATCCAGTGAGAAGGGATCAGCAGCTTGATGAACCTGAAAAAAAATTCAAAATCAGAACCTACTTTCCTTATAAACGCCTTTGCAAAAACTCCCATGACAAGAATAATTACAGAAAATATGAGTATAAACATAAAACAGTCACACAAGAAAGGGATGTAAAGTTGCGATAAAATCAAAACATGAATAGCTGAGTACTAGGTAACACCTACAAAAGATATAGGAAAAAAATCATGCTAAGATGTAAATACTCGTACAGGCACAATGCTCAAAACATGCAGCAGCATAAATGATGCTTTTCAGTTCGATTGGTTGAATATTTCAAAGTCGAAAGGGGGGACATCTCATGGTCAATATGTAATAGCATAAAGGCCAAGGGAAAGGAAAATGGAGATAATCTGTTCATGGACTGTTTACCTTAATGAAGGGGGAAAAATATAAAGACATTCTTGTTCAAAGGCAGAACAGTATTAAAAGGAAGGACGGGGTTGCCATCTTTATGAGAACACATCCATATAAGGGATCATCACAAAGAAATCAAAAACTTCTGTGAAACCTGGCATAAATAAAATCAAGATAGAAGGCCAACATTCACTATCAAACAAAACAAAAAAGGAGGTAATGCAGAACAAAATTGAGAACCTGCCTAAAGTTCTTGCTGCGGAAAGCAGATAGGGCTTCAATTGCATGTGCGAACATTTTTCTGATCTCTGAAACCTTAAATCTAGAGAAGTCTCTCTGAACAACATGCAAGAATTCTGTCCACAACTTGAAACTTCCAGAGTGCTGCAGAAGTATCTTTTCCCACCTCCCAATAAGGATATCTGAGCTGTCTCTCATTTGATAAGCTTTCAAAAGACATAACAATAGCTCTTCATTATCTGGGTTAAGATCAATTGCCTTCTCCAATATGCTAATCTTCTTTTCCAGAGTCTGCAAGCGAGCGCCTTTCTGTCGCTGCATTCCTGCAACCTTGTCTTGAAACTCCGCAAACGCTAACCAAACATTTTCATCACGTGGACGCTCCCTTGTCAGTTTGTTAAACTCCCGAGTTTTCCGCAACACTTCGTCTTCCCAAGATTCTTCAAGCGCTGAAGCCATTGAAATAGATTCACTCTCAAGAGCTCTATGAGATGTCTCAATCTCTGATAAAGGTATGAAATCCTCTTTGGTCAAATCAGCAGACGTTTTTGGCGCAACAAGACGAATACGCTTAAAGTTTTTATGGCGCTCTAAAGCCATATGCTTTGCAGACCAGTAGCGACCAGAGGTTTTCAGTCTAGCATCCAATTCATCAACATCACCATCTCTTTCCAAGAGAGAACCCCGTTGATTCCTCCAATACAAACTTTGTACACGTAAGCCAGATGGTTTCAGAGGATTGTAAGGTTTGTACTGAGCAATATCCATTCTGCATGGTATTTATGAAACTTCTGATCATTCATTACTAAACAGAAAACAAAGAAAATAGGAATGCTTGAGAAATCAAGACAGTCCCTGCCCTGATATTACAAACGAAAAGTAAGTCCAGTAAATAAACGCAGCAAAGATACACGAATCCTAAAGCAAGATATTTTTCTAAAAAAATACCTATAGATGCACCCGAATGCCAAATTATCGGGATCACCATGAGAATCAACGAAATACTCTTTAACAGTGCTAGTCTCATCAGCCCAAGTTCGAACACGAGGCTTTCTCGAACCATAATCATCCAATCCCCCTTTCTCAGAGGACCTATCACGCTTACGTTTCTTCTTCTTCTTTTTCTTATCCTTTCTCTCCCTACCACGCTCCTCTCTATCAGATTGAGATGATTCCAGAATCTCATAGGAAGGAAAGGGCTTCTGTTGAGCCTGATTATCAGCGGGACCTTCTTCATCTTCAAGGCCGTGCTCTTCTCGCGGCGATTGGGTGGCTTCACGGTTGATTTGGGGTGCGACGGCGTCGTTAATGACGGAAATGTCGGTGGTGAAGCTGGAGTTGCTGAGCCATTGGGGAACTGAAGTGATAGTGTGCTGTGAGGATTCAACGAGTGGAAAGAGAGGAAACAGAGAAGCTATAGGTTCATCGACCCTTGCTTCCACGTCTTCCGCCGGCACCGGCGATTTTTCTTCCATTCCGCTCTCCAGGCCCAGGCACTGGCGTAATGCACCGTTCACGCCAGTGCCTTCGCTTATACACACTTTTTTTTGTTTTTGGATAATTATTTAACTAATGTCTAGTAATTTTTGGCCAAGTATCAAATTATATAATCTTTATTTCACTTGTAAAAGATCCAAAAAAAAAATTTCAAAATACCATTCAAAAATGTAAAATACCATTTAAAAGAAGCATGTGTTATTTGTTTTCTAAAAAAATGAAATTAATGTTGTCGGAATTTGGACTCAACTGTGCAATTGACATCAAGCATTATGACAGGGTGATTAGCCCAGAAAAAAGATGAAGAGCCAGGGCCCATTCCTCGTCTTTTTTTTTTTGGGTTCTCTTTTGCCACAAAAACAGTTAAATTAACCAATTCCACGTCTTGCAAAATCAACATCATTTCTAAGTAGCCAACAAAAATTAAAATCCCATTATTAATGTGATGACTTTATTTTAAACATTCTAAGTGTTTAAATTAATTAATTTTAAGTGATTTTACAGAAAATAAATTTTGTTTTGACTTGTGTACAAAAGTTCCTTTTTAAGTGTTCTTGAAGGTTTTCCAAATTTGGCATCTGAAACCCATGAGAAGTTTGTAACCCACCCCAAGGATTTCATCTTCCACGAATAACATTTGGCATCTGAAATTGCAGCCCTCAATGTATCTGCCAAGACAATATATCCTCTACGAGACCAGAAAGTACATTTTCCATCGAGGCAAATATGTTCTCCATTCACAGTCCATATTTGGCAGTATGATCCTACGAGCTTTGGCTAAACCCCACCAAATTAATTCATTTTAATTGCATAAGAAAATATCATCACCCCATGAGCCATTAGCTCGTTGGCTCGTCGGTTTCAAGTTCCAACATACAAGACGAAAACACGCCCCATGCATACTTTGTTGGACAATGAAAAGATGACAAATGAGTTTCGAAATGAAGATATTTACAAGAAACATATGACGATAACAATGTCGTGGGTGCACATAGAAGAGAGGCAAATCCAGAACTTCCTGTTGCCCCAAAGGTATCTGAAGAAATGAACAGTTGAACCCATTAGCTACCAAAACCCTAGACTCTGTGGAACAAAAACAAAGAGTCCTTCTTTACACAAGATACAGTTAGGTTGCTGCCAACTGGAAAGGGAAGGCAATGGAGTTCGAACTCCCACAAAAGCCCCAGTTAGATCAACATTTCACCATCTTTGCTTTAATCTTGATTCATGCCCCAAACTTGCAAGGCCACGGAAAATCGGATAACCATCTAATTCACAAAATATTACTAGTACTACATAGCCTAAAAGAATTATCCCACATCATGTACAAGATTTTAGGATTTCCCTTTCCAATAGACCAAAGCAAAGCAAAGAAAGTAGAACCCTAACAACACATTGTACGTGCAAAATTACATCCTTTCATAGCATGGTGCAGGAATGTGAGAAGGGCAGGCAGAACTACTTCAACATCACCTTCCCAAATAGGTAGTGAACACAGTTATGAATAGATTGGCGCCTTCCCTGATTGATACACCTAACCCCGCTTATGGGTTGGCAATGTTCATCTCCAAAAGCAAACCATATTCTTTTCAGGATGATATCGGTTCGTATGGGTATGATAACCATGGATGCTTCAGGGCCTCTGATGCAGAAGGCCGCTTCTTTGGGTTAATCTCAAGCAGATGCGCTACAAAGTCAATGAAGCCTTGATCTCCCATTGGCAATCTATGCCTCAAGGATGTCTTCTTCGGAATCAAGTACTCCAACCTGTTGGTTTCCTGGATATTACAGAAAGAGTTTATTTACAGTCGAATAATGTCAAACAAAATGGCAATGCAATATGTCCACTGTGACACCCCCGGCAACCGAAATATTGAGCATTGAAAAGATAATGCATTAAAGCAAGCAATTGTCCCTTAAAAATAAAAGCAATGAGAACTCAAATCATGGAAATATCTTTGCTTTTATTGTGAATTTTCTATGATAGCGTTAGTGAATACGAACTAGGAAGTGAGTGTACAGCATTTATTAGCCTTCGTTAGTCTTTATTCCTAGTTTTCCCTCCGTATATAAATTACAAGTATTAAAGATATATCAGAAATACACTTTTCTCTAAAAAATCCCGCACAAACAAACAAGAATAATAGGAGTTCCTTTGAAAAAAAAAAAATTAAAGTCAGTTCTCTTTTCATTGCAGCATTTTGCTCCCAATGAATAGGGGAACATGAAATAATTCTCCTCTTATATTTGCAATGTCATGAGAGTTTCTCCCATCATGATTAAAACCTGATAATAATATACCAAAAAAAAAAAAAAACTGATGGTAAGACCATCTCAATGGTGGTTGCTAATCTATCCATAAAAGGAATATCTTAAAAATAAAAATGGGCAGCCCAGCACACAGGGCTCCCACAGGTGATGTTTGGAAAGAAACCTCCACAAGCATAGTTGTTTATAAGATTTAAACCCATGACCTCCTAGTAAAATTAATGTACAACAAAATCTATTATAGCAAATGTTTCACCGTCATTCACTTTGGAAAACATCGGCTACCTTTGGAGCTACTGCAAAAGATAACTCCTATTTTTTTATATAATAAGTTAATAACTATCAATAATGCACCCATATCAGTGCGTTGGTTGACACTCAAGCAATGCAGGAATGCGCAGACCACTTATTTTTCATTCTCTTATGACCTTTAGTAAAACTTCATTTGACCATTATATCAGCTTTGCTTCACCCTTGCAGAGATCACACTACTAGACACGTTATGAGATATACATGGAGATAAATGGCTGGTAAAAAAATCTGATTAAAGAAATTTGACAGGACAAATGAAGCTGAAAGACCCTAAGTGGGTGGTCAATCAATATATGGCCTCAAAGGTAATTTCTTTTCACTAGATTCATTTTGCATGAACCTAGCAGAGAATCTGCCACGAATCTATTTGTACAGCGTTGAGTTGGTAGAAAGCTGTATGCCTATGAATTATCAGAGATTATATCAACACCTATGCTTTCTAGCGGTTGGGACTGGGAAGGCAATAGATAACTGATTAAAACAGCATACTATTGCTTACGCAATTGAAGCCCTCCTTATCATCAGTTTGGTTATACGCTTGTATTGTTTCTACTTAGCCATAGTCTTACATGCTCAACTGTTCTCGACTTCCCTCTTTCATTTCTTCTCAATGCATCATAAATAAGCACGTCAATGGACATAAGACTTCTAGTCTGGACTAAATGCCAGGCTATCACGTATGGTACATAGAGTTGGCAAGCCAATTGACTTTGCATATAAAATAAAAGGAAATTACAACTCTTACCTGATTCCTTTCATAAAGCATATGATTTTTGGTGAAATACTTGTATGTATCCCGTCCTTTTGCAAGCATGCTTTGATCAATTGGACCAATGATGCCAATCACTCGGGCAAGTAATGTTGCCGGTGAATCATTTTGGAAGAGAACCTATGCATGTTTAGAACTGTCAGATGGGTAAACCATAAAGCATGCATTCATTCAACAAAGTAGAAACGGAAGCACTTGTAGCAAAACAACAGATAAATGTCACAACTTCTTTAAACCCCCGCCCCCAAGAAAAAAAAACATAAAATCTCATTATCTGGAAAAGTTGGTCAATATATTATCATTCAGAAGGGGGGACAGGCCTCAAGGAAGCACCGACTACTCTCAAGTTAGGAGACCAACGGGAAGTGTTTCCCATGGATCGTTTGATGGCTTAAGAGGGTCATCTTTGATACTAAGAAGAATTTATAATAAACTTACACCATAAATTCACCAAACATCAATGAATCTTACATTGCCAGTGCAGAGTTCCGCCAAGATGCAACCAAGTGACCAGATATCAATCTTCTTGTCATATGGGAGTCCCAAAATAACCTCTGGAGCTCGATAAGACCTTGACTGAACATACGAACAAAGGTGATCTGTCTCAAAACAACTACTCCCAAGATCAATGACCTTCACTTCACATCTGCTATAGCTTTTTACCAAAATATTCTCAGGCTTCAAGTCACAATGTATTAGTCCAAGGCTGTGCAGAAACTGAAGAGCTTCCAAACATTGAATGGTTATTGACTGCAGCCATAGAATTACACAAGCTCACAATGATGGTAAAAAAGATATAAATAAGAAATCATGAACAGGATGGCACACCACAGACCTGCAGTCTTGGCATTGTGAAGTATACTTCCCCCCCAGATTCTCTATTAAATTTATGGAACTCATATAAGTTTGCTTTAAGTAGCTCACATACTATCAACAAATGTTCCTGCATTACAACAGCGAGAAATAATTAGTAGTAGTAAAGTCAGCAAATCAAAATAAAGCCTCTACAATATTAGGCGTTGGCAAGTTAATAAAGTCCACATACACATATAAGATTGACTAAGAAGAGAGATGACAACTTGTTAGCATATATTTCATCGCATCACTTACTCATTTGAGTATGACTTTGACAGTTAGTGCAATTAATTGCTTTGAAATTGCAAGTATTGAACTTACTGTGTTAGAATTCACTGTATTCCACCATACTCATGTAAGATAAAACATGCCATAAACTATAATTCTGGCAGAAATTATAAACAGACAAATACGGATGTTATTCAAAATAACCATTATTCCAGCAGAAATATCAATTTTAGAGGTACAGTAGTAAGTAAAGATCAAGAAAGTACAAATAATACGGCTAAAATGACATTTTATCAACAAAAAAAAACACAAGAATACCTAACCTTGAAAGGGAAGCAACATCATAATCTAACGATCAATATAAGATATTCCGTACATCATGAAAACCTTGAACAAGTAAAGCACATTACAAAATTATGCTAATCTTATCTAATGTTCTCAATACAAGATATCCCATACATCATGAAAACCTCAAACTAGAGACTAGCACATTGCAAAATTATGCCAATCTTATGATAGGAGCTGGTAACAATAAAGAGCACATGACATCAAATAGTCAATGCATAACATGAGGCAACAGTCAGCACAAAAAGCGGAGAAATTTTCCAGGTGACACAGAAAGTAGAAAAAGAGAAGAAAGATAAGTAATTAATAATATGTGGATATGCCTGCATGGATGGCTTGAATAATACAGCTAACAAATCAATAGCACATTTAACAATAACTTACTCTATAGTAGAAATAATCATACAGCCGAAGAATGTGATACTTGTCCGCAGGGTCATGCTTATTGACATACTTGAGAAGTTTGATCTCATCAAGGCTTTGATCAAAAAAGTCTTTGTTGTTCTTTATAATTTTAACACAAACATCCATGCCGGTATGCAGGTCATGAGCCTGTATAGCTTTGCTAAATGCAGCAGATCCAAGATACTCAGTGACATGATATCGCCCAGCTATCACAGAATTTAAAACAACATGGAAATTCTTGTCTTCCTCAAAGCCAGTTCTGATCAATAAAGAATGGGTCAGGGTAAAAGAAGGGGGTCCATAAAACAATTACATGAAATGATACCTAATTTACATAACAAGAAATTATCACAAGTATTTGAGGCCTTTCTTCAGTTGAACAAATATAAATTAATGAAAAATACGATCTTACTAGCAAGGGAAAAGTTCACCATTCCAACAATATATTGAATTGTCAAGATAGATGTGTATGCTATATAATGTGAAGAACAGCCCCTTTATTTCTTGAAATGAAATAGATAAAAGTTATCTGAAAGTTGAAGCGAGTTTAGGAAATTACAAAAACCACTAACTAGTCCAAACAAAGGATTAACCGTCGAAGTTTCATTACTAGGATACATATCAGCACAAAAATATTTTTATGATCATGCTAATGATAAACTTCACAAATCAAAAATATAAGAGCATGGTTTTGGATAAACCTTTAAGGTGTGTGATACTCTACAAATTAGGAAGCATAAAGCAGGTCTGCTATAACCCTGCTTTATCTTATTGTCCATAAAAGTGACCACTATGTTGAGCTAATATGCATAAAAGCCACATGTTGATAATCATATATTCCAATGCTCAAAAGGTGAAGAGAGAAATAGAATGAAAACATTCTTCCAAATTAAGAATGTGATGCACAAAGTTCATCAGTCTCAATATTTAAAAAAATGATAGTGATCACTAACTCCAATCATAAACTTGAAAGTCAATGAAGAAGGTAACCATGAGTATCAGATATATATACATATATATTAACCTGTAAACAAATGTGACTGTAAATCTACAGCTGAGGTCAGTATATTAAATGAGACGTGCCTGTTTTTCCTGTGCACGATCTTTAGATTGAAGGTTTCAAATTCCTCCTCCTGTGCCTTTATTTGTCTTACTTGCTCTTGAACAGCAACAGCCTCTTCATCTTCCAGAGACGCCCCAAGTTCTTCTTCCCTTGCACCATCATCATTTTCATCCCCTTCAAGCTTGACATGCTCTTTTTCAACATATCCATAATTTGAGACTGTTGGAGAAGAATTAGTGGACCTTACATTAGCATTATTTTCATCCCTAGAACTTTTCATGGGTGAAGAATCACGGCTTTTCTCCCTCCATAAAGCAAGCATATCATCAGATCCCACAAGTGCATTTAGACAGTCATCATTCTCATCAGCATTGCAGTTTGACCACAGGGGTTTACTAGTGCCATCCTGAGTTGTCGGACCATCTTTCAGGGATAGGGGAAATGAGAAGCTCCCATCAGTATGAGGTTTCATCTGCAAGAATGTACCTTTATCGTCCTCAATGACATGTTTATTTAATTCACTCTTGTCATTTTTCTTCTTATTTTTGCTCAATCTATTGGTAGATTTCTTATTCAGATCATGATGAGAGTGTCTAGGGCCACTAAGTCCAACATCATGGTCACCGAAATATTCTAAATCACCTTCACTACTACCGCCAACCAAACTTTCACGCACTTCACTGCCAATATCTGCAGCATCACTGTTAATCCCCACTCCAATTGACCTAATTGAACCATGCTGATCATCATCCATACAAACATCCTCAAGTCGTAATCTGCCACTCTCATTAAGAACCTTCCCATCTCCAAGCATGATTAGGTCATCCGTCTGTGTGACAAAGCCCTGCCAGACAGGTTCTGCACGCATGAGACTCAATTCTTCTTCATCCATCAATTGCCCATCATATTGAGCCATCAGATCACCCCCATCAGTTCTGTCATACACTTCAGTTACTGTTAGACCAATAGGATCATCAGAAACCGTAACTGGTTCAACATTCTTTGCTTGAAGATATTGCTCTCCAGAGAAGTACGAATCCTCCTCAGCAAAAGATTGATCATCATCGTCATCTTTGGCTGGACCTCTGTCCTGATGATCTGGAACACTTCCATGGTCATTCCCCTTTTCATTATCACTAGGGTAATCAATTTCATGCGCCAAAAACCAGGATTCATCCTCAATAGGTTGTCTCATGTACCCAACATCGTCGTCGTCATCATATTCATCAGAGTCCCAATATTCATTTGGATAGTCAATAGATTCACTCAACCCATCACCAACTGTAGCAAAACCAGATACAAGATCAGATGTATCCTCTGATATCCCTTGACTTACAGATAGCCAACTGCCCCCTGTAGCCCTCCTCATACCTGGAGCACATATCCAAAGGTCAAACCTAGTCTTCAGAAGAAGTGTACACAGTATGCAAAATCAGATATAAAAAATTAGGAATCAGAATCAGAAATGTAACATATAATAAGATGAGTGGCAAATTTATCATCTATTACACTACATATCATACATTACTTTGATAGAATCCATATATTATTTAATATTCTTGTATCAATGTAGAGAATGTATGCAATACGAAATACATTGGAAGAAACAAAGAAACCACACACAAGATTTTGAAAACCAGCATCAAGTCTAGTGGTTAGCATTTTTCTTTAAAATTCAGATGAATCTTCCTTTCACTGTCATCATATCACATACATAGATGTGTATCGGAAACAGAGTTTACAATACCAGACTGTAAAACCAGTAAACCAGCCAGGATCCTAGTCTGGTCAACCTTGAAAACCGACCAACTGAAAAATAATCATGAACAAGCCAAACTGGCCAATTCAAGAGGGCATTGGATTGCTTCTACCAGCCCCCATTTGTCCTTGTTCTGGTTTTGGGTCTAAGGGATAGAGGCAATGGGATGAGATCCTTGCTGTGACAAGGAAAATGTTAAGACAGGCTCCTGGTCTCCCAAAGAAAATGCATAGGCAAAGCCACTCAGCCACTGATATATAATTGATAAAATAGATAAAATAGGCAAATAGATATAGATAAAGGCACACCCACCACGTGCATGCATGTGTCTATATAAATGACACCTATTGTACCAATCAGACATGATTTCAGAATATACAGTTACCTTTCACTCTTCTCTCTCCTTCATCCTTTCCATCTCTCTCTCTCTCTCGTCTTCACTCTTTCTCTCTCTCATGTTTTCTTTTTCTACAATACCACATTAGCCACACCCATGGCATTCGTCAGCTTCAGTCCAACCATATCATCTTCTACCTCTGTTACTGATTCTAACTTCATTCATTACATGACACGTGATTTTGGCAGCCAGAATAGTGCATGGGGTTTATGGACCTCACAAAAGCATGCTTGCGCTTCATAGCTTCTTCCAAGAGAGGAGTTGGCACTACATCACTTTGAATGGCATAGCCACCCAAAAGCTAAGTGATGAGAAAGGATGAATTTGCATATAGATAAAAGAAAATTCACCAATGATACTAGTTTCTGCTGAATTAATAGTTGCTATAACTCATTGTATTAAATTTTTTTATATAATATACATAAATGATTACTATCAGTTCAGCGACAATAGATCCACTGAACTACGGATAAGTCTCTACATATTTCATAACAACCTCGATTTAAAAAGGAAAGAAAACATTGACAGGAAAAATAAACGTTATACAGTTTTTGTAATGAGAAAGCTATCCATAAATTTCTTTCAACAATTGTAATGAGAAAGCTACCCATAAGTTTCTTTCAACAATAATCCATTCCCAAGTGAAATCCATAAATGGATACCATACTTAACAGGAACATTGTCAAATAATTTCATCCTTTGCATGGTTAACTCAACAGCAAACAACCTCCTAGCAGTGAACATGAGGATTGCAGTCGGTTCACATTTTCTTCAACTCTTCCCTAACAAAATTTTCGTTGACTCAACATATAATAGGAGAAACCACCTCAGAAAGCTCACTTACGGGGCATCCTATGGATGCCAGAAGAGAAAATGCCACTCAATACTCATAAATGGTCCGTATGCACAACCTTTGCAAGTCTGTTAACAGTTCATACTACTGCTGCTGCTAGTAGTAGATATCTAAAGCTTGTAAGGAAGAGATATCAGCTTATAGTCCTCAAATTCACACAAAGCGTTATTATCAATGCTACTGTGAACCACAGAAGAAGCATATCTCATTGATCCCATAAGCTGCCTTAATGTATAATCAAATCTCATTGAATCCTTCCTCTTTGAAACAGATAAGACATCGAGAGAAATTATACAAAAATGGTAAGAGAAGAGCCAAAGTGCAAATCAATTTAATCATCCACAATATTAAAAATCATCAAGTCAACTAGGTAAATTTTCACGCAATACATCAATGGAATAAAGATTCAAATCACATAAGCCTTACATCACCAAATCAAAACATGAAATTTAAATATAAAGGAACAAACAAAAGAACAAGCAAGAACTTTAGATCCCAAGTCCAGCAAGGGGGGCTAGGCTCCCACTAAGCCCAAACATTACCTAGAATCATGACTAATTAACAAATGTAACATCTAAATCAGACAAAAAAGTGTTAAATGAAGTTCAGATATCACTGGTGAATAAATGACAGCGCATAGTAATAGTGCCATATATGAGCTAACCTGAAGGATTAATTTCTTGTCCAACAGGCACATCCAGATATGATCCTATGATTAAGGAGCCATCAGTACCAGCTATTCTTGAATCAGGTCCATCACGCTCAAACTTTTCTTCCCAGTTAACAGCCAAAGGCTTATCCTCTGACTTTAGTTTAACAGGAGGAAGCCTAGGAAATTCTTCCTTCTGATTCCCAGGTGCAAGAGGGAAACTTATGCTACCAATGGTCTTCTGTTCTGAAATGCCTTGTGACTTGCCTAAGTAAATAGCTCTACCAACTTCATCCACTTGCTCTTTTATTGATGCACAAATATCACTTATTTCTGCCCTTTTTCTTTCCTCTTTCTTCTCTGTATAAGTTGCATTATCACAACTTGAAGAAACGTCACCCTTAGAGAAGGGGAAAACAGTCTTGACAGGACAATCTCTCCAAATGTCTAAAGATGAATCAACATTTCCATCAGTTGTTGACCAGGGATTATCTGCAAAGTTCTCTTTAAAAGATGAATTGTTAATTTTAAGCTGCCGATCCAATTCCCTAGGTTCTTTGGCTTCCAAGCTTTCATAATTTTGTTTCAAAGAGGTTCTAGTAATACTACTTCCAAGCCATGAGGCTTTCTTATCGGTGGAAACAGTTTTCTCCCCTCCAGATTTTGCAATGGTGTTGGACACATCAAGAGCTTCACTGGTTTGATATTTTGATTGCTGAGATGACAGACCCTTCAAACTATTATTGGAACTTGTTCCCACATCATTTTGCAAAGGCTCCACGGGACCATTGCCAGGATTGAACTTCCATGAGTATAAATCCAGCACACCATCCTCTGAACTTCTAGAGAAAGATAAGTTTTTGTAACTTGTCCCAACCACTTCGTTTAATTTATTCCGTTCCCCAGAAGAAGGTACATTTTTCCATTTGCCTTCAGTTTCATTCCTACCAGTCCCACACTCTATTTCCTTCACAATTAGTTCTTTTGACACTTCAACGGTATTATGAGAACCTGACCCTTGAATTTCTACAACTGGCTTCCCCTTGTCATTTCCTGACTTATTATGCAAGGCCTTTTCCTCCAAGGAAAGCTTCTCAAGAAAGCCATTTAAGTCAGACCGGCTATTAAGCTCACCGCGCAATGCTGCTTCAGCCCTTGTAAAACGATTCTTCCTTAGAAAGTCCAATATAACTTCCACAGAGTTTGTGTCCGCCATCATCAAGCTCTACAAACCTAGACTCAAACGAAAAATAAATGTAAGCAGACTTCAGAAAACTCAAAAATAATAGCTCATTCAAAATCCCCAAAAAAAAATAGACATGAGATCAGAACACCAATGATTCCTGATGAATTTTAATGTATAGAAAAGAGGAAACTTTGGGAAATGGTGGGAGCCCATCAAGCCATTTTGAGTAGAGAAAGTGGAAAAGCTTACCCCAAATCAAGCACAACCAAGTGGCGGCATTTTGTCTCCTTTGTACCCTGATTAAACGGAAGAGCAAAACATTCAGAGGTTTATATTATTGTTTCCATTCGAACAGATTTCCAGCAATCAACAAGAGCAAACTGGTCCAAATTTCTTTATCATAGAATGTCGAAACCTAGGTTTCAAAATCCATCATTACGAGGTGCCGGCCAAGCTCTAAGAGTGGAAAGAAACTACTCTCAGCACCGATCCGGCACCAAGACATAAATATTTCCACAAAATCTATAGAATGGG
>QFDD01000675.1:0-21846 GCA_006871305.1 Vachellia collinsii
GGGCCAGTTTCACCACTTGAGGTTCGACACTTGGGATTAAAATTGAACGTTCATGCATATTTCTCTTTTGACCTTTCATGTTTTTATCAGATTGACTTCTAATTTCAGGTGTCAACATTAGTTTGTTTAGTGCTGCATATGAACGGAACATATAGAGTACATTGGGACGAAAAGTTAGGATTGTGTAAGCATCCTATATTTACGTGGATTTCAATTTTTTCAATTTACAAGAAAGCATCTATTTCTTTTTGCCTATCTTATGCATTTAAGTCTAACACAACATAGGTAAGCATACTGGTCCACCTCTAGCATTCAGATGCATAAAAGACAATGGCGGAGCTATCCCTCAAACTTTGGTTGGAATTACTCGTATTTATCCTTTTCTTTACAAAGAAAGGTAACTTTTGAATTCCTGGTGTCTTTTTTACGTGAAATGCATGTATACATTTTCTTTTGTTCAAAACTAGGTCTTATTTATAGTGAACCAAAGTAACAATTGCTTCCTCCATTAGGTTAAGCAATGGAGAAACTGTTGTAAGATCAGAGAAGATGGAAGCTAACATGATAGAACTGTACAACCAAAGGTAAACTTCTTTGTTCACTGTTGCTACTAAATTCTTGCTCTTCCAATAATATCAATCTATCTGGTATTATTTATTCATGAGAAGCATGGGTGCATGGATATGCCAGTTTAGGTGCTGTATTCATATCTGATTCTTATTTGTATCAGATGTGAGTACTGTAAGGATATGCGTGCACCTGTTCATTTTTTTTTTTTTGACTAGTAAGTTTGTAACTTGTTACATCCTCTCAAGGTATTATCTATGACCTATGATTCTAGTTCTGGCAGTGCTCCTAGTAATATTTCCATCTGACGTTTTTCTACCACTGAACCTCAAAACAATAGAACATTTTGGTGGATCCACAAAACATCCTCTCATCACAAGCAATTATAGTCCCAAAAAATGAAAGTTTGATTTGATCTCCCAATTAAACGGTTAGTTTTATCTTTATAGATTATTTCAGCCATGGTTAGATGTTTCCCAGAGATTTGCTGGGAAGTACCACAGAAAAGATTCTCCCTTCCTGAAATGTGATTTTATGTTCTGAGGATGAAGTGTTGCGAAGGAATTAGGGATTCGATGTAGTCATGCCATAAATTGTTACGTACGAGATCCCATATGCATAATATGCTTCCAATTTTTTCATCATTTTCTTGATTTTACCATCTAAGAACCGTTGACTGGCAGATAGAAATATAGCTGGTACTACTCTATGTTTACCATTTGGGCCTTAGACTTATTTTTATTTTTTCTCTTTCAAAACATTTTGCATTTAAATTTAAATCATGTGCATTGTATGGATTATATACTGTTTACATATAAAAATAAATTGATGCATATTGTTATAGTGCTGTTATATATATATATTAATGTTTTTCTTATTTGTGTGCCATTTCTTCTAAAAAAAAGTTTAACTTTTCCCCTAAAATTCAACAGTTTTTTAACTAACTTACCCAAAATCTTAAACATCTATTTACAGTGGGATATGCTCTTCTGTATCTTTACAATATTAACATGAATCTATGAAATTTATTTTTAACAAACATTTTGTAATTATTTTCCAATTAATTAGTATTTATTTAAATAAATTGTTTGACCTTTTCCTTTGGGCCTTACCCTTATAAATAATTTTGGGATATTTAATACTTTCTTTCAAGGCTTGGTTGAATAGTTATGATATCGATACAGACATTGGCCAAACATTATTTGCTTCTTTGTTCTGATATGTTCTAAAAATCTTATTTGACTTTATTTCCATGGTCATTTTCCATTGTGCTAGGGCTTAGGTTTTTTTTTTTTTTTAGGGTGTGGCTTTGGTAGCAATTTATTTATTATCTGTAGTGTTAATGTCATGATAGAGAATAATTAAATTGAAACGACGGCTGAAAATAATGTTGAGGACTTGACTCAGCTTTCTTCACTCTAATGGGTGAAGTATATACTGCCATTAAAAATTAAATCTCCAATACCTTGTGTTGCAAATACAGTTAAGCCCTAAACATTTAACCAGTTAATTGTTTGGTAGAGCTGGTGAATTTGCTAAGACATATGGTTGAAAATCAAGGAAGACCAATAATGCAGCACACACATGCACACTCACGCACTCAGCGTCTAATGGAAACATCTGGGAATATGGGAAACAGAGAAGGAGGAGGTGGAACAGAACAGAGGTGGAGTGGGAAGATAAGACCAGAATGTTGAGGGAGAGAAAACTCAGGGTCTGAGTGATGCAAACAACTTTTCATTCATCCAAAACTGTGAATACATGATGTACATAGTGGGTATTTATAGAAGCTACTTGCTCCCGAAGGAAAAACAAAAATAAAATAAGGCTTCTTCCTAATGGGGAAATATACAAGTAACATTTCTGCCACTTGCCAAAAACAGTTAAAAAAAAATTGAATTATCATTTCCTTCTATGATTCTTCCCATTCTATCCACCAAGAGGACAGAAGGAGGAAGTAGTACTGGTTTAGGTGATTTACCTTTGAATCCTGGTTATAAGGAAATGTAAGTGCTGATCTAATGATGTTTTGATCTGCATAAGGGTCTAGGCTACGCTGGGGGTGTGAAAGATAGAATGTCGAAGACCACTGGAATCAGTATCTGAAATTCTAGATAGCAGAGGAAGGGTAAATTCTGGATAGTAATTGTCTTATCATTAGAAATGCTGAATACAGTATTTCTAGACTTACACACATAACGGAAACCAACTGATAGTAACTATATTATCTTATCCTAAACTTAAACTGCTTATAACTTGAAGTTACTGTTACAAATTAACTAAAACAGACACATAATAATATAATAATATATAAAGCATAAAACTTCTAAATATTATTGTGCCTTCTCCTAGAATACGCCATCAAGGGACGCTGGATCCTATCATTACCCCCTCCTCCAAGAGAATGGCCTTGTCCTCAAGGGTGAAAGAGGGAAATTGTTTTGCAATTAAGTCATAGGATTCCCAACTTGCTTCTTCTAACGGTCCTTACATTGGATAAGCAGTTCAATATCGGAAGAACCAGTGACATCAACCTTCCTAGTTTGCAACACCTTCACAGGTTTGACTAACAGCTCCAAATCTTCTTTAATCGGGAGATGTTGCAGGGACGACTTAGCAGTAAACCCATGGGCAGATTTAAGAAGAGAACAAAGGAAGATTAAATGACTTTTGGAGTTTGCAGGCAGCTGCAATTCATACGCGACAGAACCTATTTTGCAAAGCACAGGATAAGGCCCAAAATAACGCTGGGCTAGCTTCTCAAAACGACGTTTGGCAAGTGAAGATTGTCTGTAAGGTTGCAACTTCAAGAAAACCAGAGAGCCAGGTTCAAACAACATATCACGACGGTGGACATCATTCTGGCGCTTCATTCTGGTCTGTGCAGCAAGTAAATTATCCTTAATTGTTGACAAAACAGAGTCGTGTTCTTCAAAGTAATCTGCCAAGTCATTGATGCAAGTGGCACTATCAACATAAGGTAACAAAGAAGAAGCATCTCTACCATACTCAATTTTGAAAGGACTAGATCCAAAAGCTGTATGGAAACCAGTATTACAGGGAAGTTCAGCCCACTGCAGAAATTTGTTCCAAGTTTTGTGTTGGTGTTGTGCACAGCAGCGCAGATATGTCTCAAGACATTGATTGACTATTTTCATTTGGCCATCAGTTTGGGGATGATAAGTAGTACTCATCCTTAACCGAGTGCCACTTAGATGGAACAATTCTTGCCAGAAAGAACTCAAGAAGACAAGATCACAGTCAGAAACGATAGACTTAAGAAACCCATGTAAGCATACCACTTCCTTGCAAAAGATGTCAGCTCTAGACTTGGCAGTATAAGGATGATGCAAATCAATGGAGTGAGCATATTTACAAAGTTGGTCAACCAGTATAGTGTGCACTCCGTGAGATTTTGGCTACCTAGTGATACAGTCAATATAAATATCTTCCCAAATATCAGTAGGAATTCATAATGGTTGCAACAATCTGGATGGTGACTGTGGAAGGTATCTATATTGCTGGCAAGTAGGACAAGTGGAGATATAAGAAGTCACCACCTCTTTCATTTTGTTCCAGAAAAAATGTTGCTGCAACCTTTCAAGAGTCTTCCTGAAACTTCCATGGCCACCATCAGGAGATGAATGAGCTTCTGAAATCAATAAAATACTGAGTGCAGAAGGAGCAGGTATAGCCAATTTATCATTGTAATAAAGATGGCCAGATGAAAGTGCAAGATGAGGAACATATTGTGAATCTTTCTGGAAGGAAGAAATTATTGAAGCAGTAAATTCATTAGCTGCCAAAAGCTGATGGAGATCATCAAAGTCAAAAGCATTTGGGACTAAATGGCAAACAAATCAGCAGATTGTGGAATTCTGGACAAAGCATCAGCACCCTGGTTAGATGTGCCAGATCTGTAAATAATGGAAAAGTCAAAAGGAAGCAATTTCATCATCAAGCGCTGCTGTTCTGGGGTTGACATTCTCTGTTTCAGCAATAATTTCAGGCTGTTACGATCTATATGAACCTCAAAACGTCGACCCAAGAGATAATGCTTCCATTTTTGCAAAGCATAAAGCAATGCCAATAACTCCTTGTTATAGACTGATTTATGTCCATTAGAAAAGGAAAAACCTTTACTGAAAAAGGCAATTGGATGAAGTTTGAAGTACATACAGATCATTTAATCATAAATGATCATTTCAGATGACTTGGGAAAAGTTTGAAGTATACAGATCATTGGGAACGAACTTTGAAGTACATACAGATCATTTCAGCATTACAGTTCTTCTGGTAGAGCGACTTACTACTCCAGCACAGCAGCGCGCAGATGCTTTATCCCGCTGTGCCAATTCTGCTGAATTTTTTGTGCTCGTAGTTCCTCATGCTATTTCCCTGGATAATCTTCCCATCTTGCTGCAACAAGACCATTATACTGCTTCTGTCATTGCTACATTGCAATCAAATCCTATATCTGTTCCTGACTTTAACTGTTTCTTCTGGCAGGTTTTATTTTAAGAACAGAATAGTTATTCCTGCTCCTTCAGATTTGAGTGGCACCTTAATTGCTGAGGCTCATTCTTCTTCTGTTGGTGGACATGGTGGTGTTTTAAAAACGTTGAAATGTGTTTGCAACGACATTTTTTGGGAAGAATAAGAAGGAGGTCAAGCGATTTGTGTATTACTGTACCACTTGCCAAAAGCACAAATATTTGCCACAAGCACCTGCTGGTTTGCTGCAAATTTTGGGTGTCCAGAAAATATTTGGGAGGACATTTTGATGGACTTTAATTCTGGATTATCTTGATCACAAGTGTTAGATACTCTTTTGCTTGCTGTGGACCGTTGCAGTAAGTTTGCTCATTTCATTGGGCTTCATCATCCTTTCCCAACTAAGTCAATTGCTATGGTGTTTTGTAAGGAAGTTGTGAGACTTCATGGTTTTCCAAAGTCCATTTTTTTGTGACCAGGACACTATTTTCTTAAGTGCTTTTTGCAGGAATTATTTAGACTCAGTGGGACAGAGTTAGGTATGAGCACTTCTTATCATCCACACATAGATGGCCAAACTGATGTTGTTAATTGCTCTTTGGAAACTTATTTAAGGTGCTTTTCTCAAGAGCATCCTAGGACCTAGAGCCAATTCCTTGATTGGGCGGTGCTTTCTTACAACACTGGATTTCATACTTCTTCAGGATCCACCCCTTTTTGCATTGCCTATGGGCCAGTCAATTCAAAAGATGTTAAGCTTCAGGAGTTAGAGGAATATTCCAGCGAAAGTGAAGCTGTTCTTTCGACCATTTGAGACAACCTTATTGGGGCACAGGCTCATATGAAGACTTATACTAATTCGAAGCATCGAGATGTGGAATTTCAACCAGGCAATTGGGTTTTCCTTAAGCTTCAGCCTTATAGGAAGAAAACTCTGGCTAAATGCAGATTTGACAAACTATTGCCAAGTTTTTATGCCCTTATCTTGTTATTCGAAAAACTAGTGTGGCTTATGAGCTTCAATTGCCACAAGATGCCCGCATTCATCCTGTTTTTCATATTTCTTTGCTAAAACTTGCTCATGGGTTTGCTTCATCGGCTCCACTTCGTCCTTTGCCCGTTAATGATGATTGGGAGCTGCAAATTGAACCTGAACAGGTGCTGGCTTTTGGGTTGGTGAACAAATCTGATCCCTCTCCCTCGGCTGATTGTGATGTCGAACTGGAAGTCTTGATCTTCTGACAATTCCAGCTGGGAACCTTATGATTTGATAGCCACTAAGTTTCCTCACTTCTGCCTTGAGGACAAGGCTGTTTTGCAGGGAGGGGGTAATGATAGAGCCCACATCCTCTTCTGGTTTATTCCAGGAAGAAACATGTGTTGGAGGGGTAGTTTATTATAGGAACTTTATTGTCAGTTATTTCTATCCTTATCTTATTATGTCAGTTATCTTAGGTTGGCTTTATTCTACCCTTATCTTGTTGTTTCAGTTATCATCGGTTGGTTTTATGGACAATTATGTTCTCAGACTTTATATATATATATATATATATCAGTTGTGTACGTGGGTTTGGTGTTATGAATGATGTATTATTTTAGAATTGGTTCTCTCTTCTATTAGAACTAGATCTTGGTTCTAATATTCCCTCCTCTTCCTATAATCTTTATTTTCTCTTGTTTCATTTTATATTAATATATTATCCCAACAGAACCTAAGTCCTATCAATATTAGAACCCTAATGACCTGCCTTTGTAGCTATTTATTTCTGCTATATTTATTTAGTGCTTCAGCAGGTTATATCATTATTATCATTTGTCTATGATATACTGTCAGTATCATCCATTAATGGTTTATTTGTTTGGTTAATATGTAAATTTTATTTCTTTAAGCTATTTTTCATCGAAATTTTTCATCTCCAATGTGGCTGTAGATGCACTGCTGTAATAGAAGGCTTCACTTCCAACCTTCAGGAAGAAACACAAGGATTACAAATTTGTGATGATGATGGTGACGGAGCTAAGATTTATAACATGTTGGAGACAGCTGAGGATCCTGAATATCTGATGGCTGATATGAGTCCTGAGCAACTTAATTCCTTTGTCGCGTACAAGGAAAAACTAAAGGTGGGGTTATATTCCTTCTTTAAGAGAAATCTTTATATAGAGAAAAATGTTGACTACATATAGTTGCTTTCAGGCAACCAGGCAATCAAACATGGAGAAATCAATTGAGAAAGCTTTGAAAGATGCTGGCTTGAGTAAAAGAGATGTCACCAAGTTTATGAGAGTGAGGGTAGTTGGTTTAACACAAAAAAGTAGAAATGACATGCAAAGAGAAGGCTTAATAACAATATGGAACCCCACAGAGAATCAGGTGGGCCACTTTAATAGTATCATTGCCTTGTATTTACTTTTTTCAGCATCTGTGGTTTTGGCTGTGTGAATTTATTCATCATAGACGTCTGCTTTCTCTCAGTTCTTCTATGACCTTACTAGTAATTATGGATATCATCAAGATTTCTGTGCTAAGGTAACACCAGAAATTTTGGGATAATTCCTTTGTGTTTGTGTTCAGATTAATCAACAAATATATATGACTCAGAGCCCATGATTTTGGCCTGAAACTGTGCGATTTCAATCAAGTGAAATAAAAATCAAATCCCTAATTATTTTCTAATCGTATCTACAATTAAATCCCTGATTTTTCTCAATCTTGCACTCATCTTGCGGTATCTTCTGCACCCCCTTCAAGTTGGACCATAGATGTCAATCATGTCCAGCTTGCCAGTGAAGTATTTGAATTTGTCTCAAGGGAGGCCCTTTTTTGAGAATGTTTGCCGTCTTTTCCCTTGAAGGAATATATCTGAGCTCAATGATTCCGTCATCAATCTTTTTTCGTATAAAATGCTTTTCTATCTCCACATGTTTCATCAAATCATGTTGCATCAGGTTATGAGAGATATTGATTGTTGCCATTTCATCTGAGTAGAGCTTGATGAGTAGTTTCATTATCATTCTTAATCCTTTGAGCACTTGCTTGACCCATTTACCTTCATGAATCCCAAGAGCTATGGCTCTAAATCCTGCTTCGACACTGCTCCTTGCTACTATGCTATGATTTTTACTTCTCCAAGTGACCAAGTTTTTCGATCATCTTGATCACTGACTCTATTAGCATTTGTGAACATTTCTACGTTTCTTTGATCTAACTTCTTAAATAGAAGACCACATCCTGATGAGCTCTTCAAGTGCTTGAGAATTCTATACACCTCACTCAAATGTTTTTGATTTGGATCATGAGACTGTTGACTTACCACACTGACTACAAAGGTGATTTCGGGTCACGTTTGAAATAAACAGATCAACTTTCCTACCATCCACCGGTATGTTCTTAGGTCAACAGATTTTCTAGGTCTTCATCTTCTCGTATCAACTCAAATGGGAGTGTCACTAGGTTTGCAACCTAACATCCATGTTTTTCAAGAAGATCTGGAATATATTTCCTTTAAGAAATGTAGATCCCCTTTCTGGATCTAGCTACTTCCATTCTTAGGAAATATTTCATCTCCCCTAGGTCCTTAACTTGAAACTCCTGATGCAATGTGTCTTCAACGAGATTGAACTCTATTGGGTCATCTCTTGTGAGTACAATGTCATCCTTATATACTATTAGTATCTTTATTTTTCCTTTCAAGTGCTTGAAGAATAGAGTATGATTGCTCTCCCCCTGTATTTAGCCTTGTGTTTTTAGGGCTTGAGAGAACTTCTCAAACCATGCTCGAGGGAATTTCTTTAAGCCATACAAAGACTTCTTTAGTTTGTAGACTTGACTTGCTCATTTTCCAGGAAATCGTGGGGGCAGCTTCATGTATCCTTCTTCCTTCAAATCACCATTTAGAAAGGCATTCTTCACATCCATTTGATGCAGTGGCTAGTCAAGATTAGCAGCCAAAGACAATAGGATTCTTGTCATGTTCAATTTTGCCACTGGTGCAAAAGTATTTGTATAATCCATGCCATATACCTGCGAGAAGCCTTTAGCCACAAATCTTACTTTGTATTTGTCAAGGCTTCCATCTGTGTTAAACTTTGGGGTTACACCCATTTACATCCCATAACTTTCTTTCCTTTTGGCAAATCAACTACATCACAAATGTTATTTCCATCAAGGGCTTTCGTTTCTTCAATGATAGCTTGCATCCATCGGTGTTTGGCTAAAGCTTTATCTATGTTGTTTGGAGCGAGGGCTTAATATGGAACAAACCTTTCCATGGGATGTCTTGTACATATTCGGAGTTTTCTTTGACAGCTATGAGTAAGACTAGGTCACTCTATTCATACCTATCTTCACTTTCTTGTACTTCTCTTGGATCTACCTCCGGTTCTGACTAGTGGAGTGCTTCAGGAGCTGGAGGGGTCTGACCAGTCTTGTGTCTCCGTGTATAGGTCTTTAATTGTTTGGTGGCGTCTCCCCCTAAGTTAGTTTTTTCCGTATCCTCTAGTACTATTTTATTTCTGGATCCCTCAAAGATAGTATATGGCTTGAAAGAATTCGGGTTCGGGTTTTGGTTGAATATAAGTTTGAGGCTCATTTCTAGGCTCACCTTGAATCGATGATTGGGAGTAAAAAGGGAAGGTTCTCATGGAAGGTGACATCACAGGTAATGAAGACACGTTTGGACATGGGGCATAACATTTATACCCTTTTTGGGTCCCTGAGTACCCCAAAAAGATAAAACGAAGAGCTTTGGGGTTAAGCTTGTTGGTGTTGTGAAGGTAAACATAGGTGGTGCAACTGAACACTCGTAAAGGCAGTGTATTCTCAAGGTATCAAAGATTGTGGTGATTATGGAGGACTTGCACAAGTGCCTTATAGGAAAGGAGTTTACTTGGCATTCTGTTGATGAGGAAGGTGGCCGTAAGAATGGCACCATTCTAGTGAAACTTAGCCACATTGCTACTTAACAATAGTGCTCGAGTAGTTTCAAGAATATGCCAATTTTTCCTTTCAGCAATTCCATTTTGTTGTGGACTATAAGGACATGTGCTTTTATGAAGTTAGCATGACATCTTCTTTTGCTAGTTGCCTCATACACAATAAATTGCATTTCAGATCTGGAACATGTGGGGCAGTATTTAGAGTGATGTAAGTGTAATTCTAATACTTCCAATTCCAGCAACAAGGGTATTAGAGGCATTAGCAATTTGGACAGTGAGTTGAGTTTTAGCAGGAGTATGAGTGTAGAATAATGAACGATCATCAGTCATATGATTAAAAGTGCCAGAATCAACTATCCAATAGTGCCCAAAAATCATAACTTTCGATGGTGGCTGAGGCTTGGGGAAAATTACCTCATTTCATAACAGTAACACTAGGTTGCTTTCAAGGTTGGTGGCAGTTTCTAATGCCTCATGTCATTCAAGGATCTTACTAAGTTGATCATATTGGCGTTCAAGAGTGGACGTATTAGGGTCTTTTGAGTGGGATCCCTCAACGACATACCCACAATCACATCCCTTCTCTGGCTTCCAATCAGTTGGTTTACTATGGAGGTCCCAACAAGTGTCCTTGTTGTGACCCACCTTTTGCAATCGTCAAAAGTGGGATGGGTTTTGTTCCGGTGGTCAGTAGAATGAATAGCAAGAGCAGACGATTTTGTTGGAGTTTGAGGTGCTCAATTCCATTTAAGCATAACCTTCTTGCATGAATCCTCATCACAAAGTATGGAAAATGCCGGCCAAGCAGTTGATAATGGATCCTTGCTCAAAATATGGCCACGAACATCATCAAAGGAGACATTAAGACCTGCAAGAAGTTCAAAAAGTCTCCTTTTCAATTATCTTTTTATTTCTATGAGAGGCACAACAGGGATTGTATTCATTGAATAAATCCAAGTCTTGCCAAAGTGTAGTTTTAGCAAGATAATAATCACTCAACGAGAGGGAACCTTGTTTGAGGATCCATAGTTTAGCTTTAAGATTAAAAATCTGAGAAGCATTCACTCCATCACCATAGGCCTCTTTGATTGCCTCCTACATTTCACACACCAGAGATAGAAACATGAAGCAGTGCTTGAGGGAGGGGGCCATCGTGTTCACCATCCATGAATATACCTTCGGATCCTCTGCCTTCCAGCTTGCCACAAACATCGCATTCAAGGGTGGTCGAGCTTGCCTCGATCTTCAAGGACTAGTCGGAATAACTTGGCCTATTCAAGATAGTTGTCGCCTGGTAACTTTTCCGGGATAGGTAAACAAAATTGTGCTCAAGCGCACCTGACACGGGGTGTGGAGCACCATGCTCGAGAGTGCCTCTAGGCTTGCTCAAATGGAGTTTTGGAGGGGTGGGGCGACTCCTCACTGCTAGAGGACGTGGACATCATTGTCTTCTGTGTTGCCTAACGACGCTCTGATGCCACTTGCAAAGGTAACATCAGAGATTTGGGATAATTCCTCTATGTTTCTATTTAGATTAATCAGCAAATATATACAACTCAGATCCCATGATTTTGGCTTCAAACTATGCGATTACAATCAAGTGAAATAACAATAGCAACAACATAGCCTTGTCCCACTAAGTGGTCAATTACATGGATCACGTGACATCATTACGCTTTATTGTACACCATATTCCTGGATGGATTGTTAACCAAAAGATCTCTCTCTCTCTCTATAACGTCATTGAGAGTATGTTTCGGTCTTCCTCTACCCCTTTTCAAGAGACTCCACACTGCTTGATCCACTCTCTTTACCGGTGTTTCCAATGACCTTCTCTGAACATGTTCGAACCCCCTCATATGATTTTCCACCATTTTCTCCTCAATAGTTGTCACTCCAACTTATCTACGAATTTGATCATTATGAATCTTATCCATTCTAGTATGACCTCACATCTATCTCAGCACCCTCATCTCAGCCCACCCTCACTTTATGCTATGTTGCCCTTTAAGCCTAACATTCACTACCATAAAGCATTGTAGGCTTTATAATTGTACGATAGAACTTTTCTTTTACTATATTAGGTGTGTTCTGATCACAAATAACTCTAATAGCTTGTCTCCATTTACACCATCCGGTTTAAATTCTATGATTAACATCTACATCAATTTCACCATCTTTTTGTATAATTGATCCCATATATCTAAACATTGTTACTTGTGAAATGATTTGATCCCCAATGTCATCTCCAAATTACTTCCAACTTATCTCTTATTAAAATTGTAATGCATATATTTTGTTTTGCTCCTATTCAAACGAAAACCCTTTGACTCCAAGGCCCTTTTTCATATCTCAAGTTTAGAGTTAATATCTTCTTTTTGATTCAGCCAAAAGAACTATCATTAGCAAAAAGCATGCACTTAGGGATTTCTTCTTTGATAAGTTCAGTTAAAACATCTAGTACTAAATTAAATAAATAAACGCTCAAAGATAATCCATAATGTAGGTCAATCTATATTGGGAAGTTCTCTGTCTCACCTCTAGGCGTTCTAACGCTGGGTGTTACCCGATCGTACATATCTTGAATGACTTTAATATAAGCCACACCCACCCCTTTCTTTTCCAAAGCTTTCCAAATAACATCTATAGGTATGTGGTCATAAGTTTTTTCTAGATCAATGAATACCATATGTAAGTCTTTAATTATTTTCTAATTGTATTTACAATTATATCCCTGATTTTCTGAATCTTGCACTCAAATCTTGCGGTATCTTCTACAATATCTGACAAGTTTCTACGTGCTACCAACTTCACAGCGACAGGGGCTGGTGGAAGGTCAAGCATATTTAGTTGCAGGTCTTACACCATCACGTTCTGATTCTGATGTCCTCCGTTTGCAAGCTAGAGGATCTTCTACCAAATGGTTGCCTTTGTCTTCCAGTGCCAAGGAAAATTTTAAGTACGTATTTCCAATAAAAAAGATGATAAATAAAATTTCTTAATGGGTTTATCTGGTTATATTAACTCTTATCGGCTTACGGTTTTTCTGTGGTAGGCTGTTTTTCAACTGTCGCAAATCAATCTCACTGGCAAGTTTGAGTGACATTCCTCTTTCCAGGTTATTTGTTACCTCAAAATATTATATATATATATATATATATATATCTTTCTGCCCAGTCAAAATGATAAGAAAGGAACATAACTTGACATTGTGTCCTTCTATACTTATTTCATACAGTGAGTTTGATACTGCTGCCTATATTGTGCATGTGGGAGAGGTTTATACATATGGATATCGAAAGACACAATGGGTTTTCGTAATTGATGGATCCAAGTCTAATGTAAAATTTGGAAACTCAATCAGTTTGCTTGCCATCTGCTTTTGCTCACGGTCCGCAGATTATGAGTTGACTCCACTAATCAACTACAACCTTGCTGGTTCTACGGTAAGTAATATATATTATTCATTATTGTGATCACAGTCTGTTTTGGTGTACTAGGTTTGAACCCTCCACACTACCCATATATCTTGACTATTTTATTGTGTCCAAGAAATTTGTTTCAAGTTAAATTGCTCTGCTAAGATGGATAAATCCTACATCTTCCTTTATATGCAGGTTGGCTTCTGTAACCTCACTAAAAAAGAAAAGGACCACATAAACAATACATGGGTTGCCGAAGCCAATGAAAATTCAACTTATCATTTGTCTTTTGACTCTCCACACATGTCTCACCTCAGGCATGCTGCATCCTCAATCAAAAGATGGGCAGACAATTCTAGCTTTGTACATCACATACCCTGCCATATTGAAACATTCTGCTTGATTCAATTCCATCCAGCACTGATTTTCCGTTCCTTTCCTTTTTTTTTTTTACTCGGGGTCCTCCCATCTGCAGACTATAGGTAAGGTCAAGGAAAGAGTTTTATCTGTAGTTGGTGATTGCGGACGCTAGAATGATAAAGATGCTGAACGAACGAGGTAGTAAACTGATTTTGCATGCATATTATTGGTATCTTCTCTGAATTCTTTAACATTGATTACTTGTTGAGAATTCTTTTAAAGGTTATGCAATTGGTTTTTTAGTCTGAATTGTTTATCAGCTTTTGTTGATGTACTTTTGGATGAATTCCTTTGTTTTCAATTCAAAGAATGACATAATTTTTTAGAAAAGGAGTTCACATTGTTTCACCATGAGAAAAGAGTTGAACCTGTTGAGAGAAAATTGCTGCTAACTTTGGTGAGCTGCCGAACCTTATTTTATCAGAACATCAATTGAATAGAAGTCCAACATTACTAAAAACAGAAATATAAATTTCCAAGCAACTAGCAAGTATCCATATTTTTGTGGTGCTAACATTCTTTCTTCATTCGTCATTGTTCTTCTGTCATACTTAGCTCCCTAAATAGGGAGCAAAAGACCTAACTCTTGGTTTAAACAAAAGAGCAAAGATCACGTTTCCCTCCAAGACTTGTAGAGAATTCCTTTGTTTTCATTACTTTTGTTTTCTGTATGCTTAATGTAAGACATTCTCTTAGTTGGGATTTGCTTTCTGGTTTCAAGTATGTCTTTGATTTACTCTTAAACTTTTGTTTCTATTTTGAAATCCATGGGAAATAAAAGTCAAAGTCTTCTCTTCCTATATCTCTCTCAATTCCTCTCTTTGTTTGAAGTTTTACATTCTTAGGTCCAACTTAAATATTGGTCCTGCTCTTTGAGTATAGAATATAGATTGTATTATAGTTCTTAGGTCATCAATTTGTTTATATAATCTCAGCAGAGGGACTATCGGTGAATGCATCTAATGCAATGGAAGGCTGCAAAGGCTTCTTCCCTTTGTGATAATGCAATTGCAAAGAACTGACATATATGTAATTTTCAACTTTTTCAAGCTTAAGCTGTTTGACTTGCAGATCCTTGTCGAATCATGTAACTAAGCTCTTGGAATACAATAATGGTAGCGCTTTGTGGCAAAAGAAGGTTGGAAAGTTGTAAAGCATTTATACTTTTTGTTCATGTGAAGTTGATATTGCTGCTGTAAAGCAGTTCTTTTGTAGTTCAAGCTGGTTGCCCACTTCGCAAATGATTTAGTGTACTTTATCCCTTAAATTAAAGCAAGGTGTAAGTAGAATTTGTCTCTGAGCAGCAATACTATTCCACAACTGATTTACATTACAAGTGCTGGCACTCAACTGAACCTTTGTAAATATCTATCTACTAAAATACTGGGTTAATGAATTTAAATTCTAGTACATCTTTGTTATATTATCTTTATCATGTTATAATCGTCACTAGGCAGGTCCCCATAAATTGTGAAAATTTTGGGTTGAAGTCTCACTACTTACAAATTATAACCAGACTTGGTATGGGTAATTGAAGATTAAAGAAGTTATATAAATTGATATATCTATTATTTTTTAAAACTATTTTATCTTATTTATAAATGATATATACACACACTAGAATATATATATATATATAATTTAAAATAGTTTCTTTATCTTTATTAATCTTTAGAAAAAGCCAGTTGGAGTTTATATTAAGGGTCAGTTGCAGGTTTAAGATTGATGATAAAAAGAGAAGTTGTACTTATACGATGCTTATTTTTGGATTTAATTGAGGTGTGTGCACCAATAACTCTCATTTTTGCGTTATGCACAGGGTGGTACTTGTTTGGTGTCATATTTAAAGCGAGGAAGTTTATATGAATTGGAAAGAAAGAATGGGTAGGATAAAAAGGAAAGGTTCTATACAACAAAATACTGATCTACATGCACAATTGGCTTCCATCTAAACTAAATTTATAAATGATTGTTGATGACAAAAACCTATAATTTACCTTGGTGAGACAAAAGTGCTTTGACATGCAAAGAATACTAAGATACTGGACGCCCATAGTTCAAACAAGCAATATATATATATATATGGCATATTGTCCATTTGTCCAGAAAGAGGATGGGAAACTCGTTCGCACCCTAAGTTTTGTGACCTAGGTTGGGAGGATTGCGTCTCATAATGCATCATATAAGAGCAACTTGATCCGATGTAGCAGCCATTGCAGTTATTATGTACTCCTTGTCCCAACTTTTGTGAATTCCCTCACTTGGATAGAAGAAATCAAGTTCAACCACCTACAGAGGGGGATTGGATAATAAGAGAGCAAGCAAGAGGCTAGTGGCTACTTAGAAATGGAATGTGCGCCCATGATGTAGATTGCATGATGTCATTATACTATATAAGTAACCAACTCTTCATATTCATAGGCCTAGCACCTGATGCCAAGGAAAATCATCGCCCCCTCTAAAATCAGGGATATATTATAAAATTAAACAAGGTCTTGGTTAATCTGTTGGCAACCACAAAAAGCCTAAAGCAAATAAAATATATTAAGATCTCCATATTAGGAGTGTTCATGGGATAGGAACGGGATAGGCTTATTCTGCGTCCCGTCTTGAAAAGGACATGGAATAACAAATATGTGTGACAAACTTCAGTTAGAGAGCACATTATTACATATTTGGAAGCGCTATAGTTCAGATGAATCAATTATTGAAGCCCATAAATTGAAATATGCATTTTGATTCTCGGGTTACTATTCATTTGGAAATTTCATATTTCTGATCAAACTTTGAAAATTCATAATTAGTTATAGAAAAATCAAAATGGAGTGATTTAAGTCTCCATTTAAAGGTGTTGAACTCATCTAGGGGGGGATACTATATAGGCCTTATTCATACTCAATTAATACAAAGAAATCTAGAAAAATCATTGTTTATTTGGTTATTTCTTGACTTTCCAGATTTTATCTCAAATTTTGGAAATTTATAACTTCCATTGTATTCATCCAAATTTAACAAAATAGGACTTGTTTTAAACCTCAACTTTAGTGCTTCTTAAAGGGTATTTAATAATACCCTTTTCACATGATTACATGAAACTTTTGAGATGGTAATACATGTAACTTGTCTTTTTAATTGCTATGGCATAATTAGCACTTCAACATAGTGCATATAAACTATACATCAAAGTTGAGGTAATTCATACATAACTCATAAAACTTGTTATATACTTAACAACTTATAGCAAAATATTCCTAAAGGAGCTTGTCTTTGCTCTACTTACCCTTCTTCTTCTTGGATTCACTATTCTCTTGGAAGCTTGTATCTAGCATGATTAGTTTTTGGGAGGGTAAGATTTAAAGAATCTTAGTAGAAAACACATAGTACTCAATATACCTGGCATATCTTGGCAATTCTTTTTTTTTTTTTTTTTGATAAGAACATATCTTGGCAATTCTAATATGCTTGCAACTTAACACTTTTACATATCATGCATCATAACTTATAAAACATATAAGCCTATAAAATTTCTTACATACAATTATGTATATAAATGCATAATTTCACATAACATATAAGCATACAAACATGTCAAGTCATGTAAAAACACAACCAAGCATAAAGAGTAGGGTAAAGTTTGCTATCTTAGCTCTTTATTATTTCCCAATTGCTTTCTTTGTTTCTCTCTCTTTCCATACTAGAAGCTTCATTGTCCAAGCTTCCATTCTCACTTCCATAATGTCCAATCGCCCTAAATAAACATCATATATAAATTTTTAAACTCATTAGGACCATTGAAAACACGTCATCTACATAACTATTCTTATTTGTTCTCTTTAACCTTAACTTTGCACCTTTAATTCTATAAGCTTACAAATTAATCTAACATGATTTACCTCTATAATTTTGCATGTAGATTCCATTTTGAAATGGATCAAAAGAAAGATCCTTACCCTTCAACTACTAAAAACAGTGGCATAGAGTGTTTATTGCACAAAAATGCAATCTTAGTCTATAATGCTTCCAAACTTGATTTCTCACTTGTACCCTACACAATTTTTTATTTTAAATTCATAAAAAGCATTAAAATTATCAAAATCCAACTCATTCTTTATGCCCTCTTCAGGCCGAAATTCTTCATGGAAAGGGAAGAATTGCTTGTTTATAATATCATTGTATAGACTTATATAATCCCATCTCTAATCACCTCTTGGCTCATGATTAAACATTAAATCATTCTCTTACACATTTTCTAAAAATTTGGGCAGCACCTTCCGTTAGGCTTCATGCTTCACAAAATCATAAAAAGTCAACAACAAGCTGAATTCATCAACAACAACATCAATAGCATCATCAATAAACTTTAAATCACTACTTACCTGGGCCCCAATTTTGATTCCTTCAAATTTTTATCTTCTCGAGCTGCACTAATGATGCGATCCAACAGGGCGCATCAAATTCAAACAAGCCTTTTAAAATTTCAAGTGAACTAATTGCAAGACCAAGAGCCAAAAGGATTAAAGAATCATTAAATGGGCTTGTGCAAGAGGTTTTAACAAAACATATGTCATTTGGATCAACAAATGAGAAAGAAGACTCCAAGGACGTCATTAAATTGAATTGGGCTAAAAATGGACCTATAGATCATGTTTTGGGCTTGGAGGCTTCAAATTAAAGGGCTTGGACCGTGGGCTATATATAGAAGGGCTCATTTGGGCCTAAATTACTTATTATCTTTAGTTTATATCTTTAATACGAAATTTGTAATTTGAATTAGATAGGATTGGATAAAAGATATTCTTTTGAATATCCTTATCCCTATATTTTAGGATATTTATCAATTTCAAAGTTTGAATTTATCTTTTTAGATTTTAGATTGAATTTTATCTTTTCTTTAGGATATGATTTCAGAATGTAATCTCTATAAATACATTGTACTCCTCATTCTTGAAATCAGATTATCAGATTATGTTATTGAGTTAAAGAATTGCATTCTTGCATCTTTAAACTTGAGAGTGGATTTCTCTCTAGGGTTCTTGATTGAACTGACAGACTTGTCAAGGCTTGATCATCCTTGTGGCGTCTTTCAACACTTAGGGTCCTTGTTCTTTCGTGTTCAAGGGTTCAAGTGGATCACCAACCTTTGTTTAGCATTCTTGGGGTGCGTATATTTTAGATTGGTTGTGGGTTCGCACCAACTAAATTCCTCCTCCCAAGAAACTAAAACCACAGAAATGTTGCTCTTGATTAGAGGAACAACTTTTGTGAAGAAAGTATAGGGAAAAAAAGTCATTTGAGGGGAGTTTTTAGCCATGGATAATTTCTCTCTAATTTTTCTCTCTCAACTTTTGTGGATTGTAATGGTTTGATGTTGTTTTGGAATTTTGGATTTAAAACCCTTAACTTTGCTAATTTCAATCATATTGCTTCGAAACTTATTTTCTGACTTCTACCATACACAATTTTTCATTCTAAATCAATTGGAAGCCTCAAAAACACATTCCTTTCCCCTTGAAACAAGTCTGGCCGAAACATATGGAAAATAGGGATAAATTGATTTTTCACTTTCTTTTTCCATACACATGCATAATCTTGTTTCCAAACCCTTTTCCATACATTATTTAACACAAAATCACTCACGGAGGAATGTTTTAATGCCTGCTACTTTAGCATACATCTTATAGTCATATATGCGATCTAAAGGTGTTATGCTAAGAAAGTGGTTGATTCATATTAAAGTGACAATTGGGTGAAATGAATATTACCTGAAATATACATACTTATGCTATTGTCTGTGACCGGTCCCTCATGATATTATTTTGTTAATTTCATAAGTGTAGACACTAGGCATATAATAAGAAAGTCAATTTGAGTTTTATGCTAACATAAGAGGGATTAGATTAGCCATGAGAAAAGTATATATTGGTAAATTTAGGACATCGGAAGCACTACACCTATTATAAAAGAAGGAAAGAAGAGAAAGAGATTGGATCGACAACATTAAATCCACCAAGTGTGAGTGAGAAATGTTGGAATATGATAGTCCACTCTTGGTGGATTAGGGTAAAAATACAAATAGAGAAATATCATGGGTCAATAAAGGTAATTCTCCCTCTTATGTATTTGAATTTCAAATTTATTTAACTTCCCATACGTATGGGTGAATGGGATTCAATTTTTGAGTATACAAGAAAAACATAATTCCCGAATGGAATCCTCTCTCATTTCTCTCTGCTCCTCTCCTTTGGTGTTTTTGTTGTGTAATGTAATCAAAGTTCATACCGGGTGCTCCAATTCTTGTGTTGGTATTTAGTGAGTCAATCGATTTCAGGTATGCCCAAAATCATTCATTAATGAACCCTTAAACATGATTCACAAAATTAGTTAATATTAACCTAAGTACACCTTCAACACAAGAAATAAGGCCCTTGTTTGCAATCCATCTCATCACATCTCACACCTGACACGGAAGTAAGGCCCTTTAGGCAGAAAGCTGCAGGAGCCTTATCCCTTCCACCTGTGAATGAATAGAGAAAAACAATAACATCAAGAGTGTGAAATACTTTTATTGGTTCCCCAAGCTCTAAACCAAAATAAAGAGCACAAGAAAAAAAGATGCAAGTAAAAAATCCGTTTCAAATGCACAAAAAAAAAAACTTAAGAAAACGCAGCCATTTTCAATCCAAAGCAAAAAAAAAAATCTAACTTGAAGCTATGAAGAAATAAAATGCACAATAGTGCCCCAAAGCACCATGCAATGTAGAAATGCAGAAGATGAGGCTCTTGCCAATTCATCAAAGAATTTTTTAACTTCAAATTTTGGCCCCCTGAAGAGATAGAAAGCTTCTTGATTTAGTTCCTTCAACATTTGTTCTAAATCACAAAAGATGTCCATTGCTTAGAACAGAAATAAGCTTTTTTTTTCCTTGTTTATTCTCTATCAGGTTTGGAGAGAAAGTGGGTTGGAGTTTGTGAAAAGAAGAGAGAAATTTAAAAGAATAGCCGGCTACCCAAGGAGACTAACTATGATAGATAAAACAATTGAGGACGAAGAGGTCAGCGTCAAAATTTCACAAGAGTAACATGCTTGCCTCTCTGTCTTGTAACTCGTGAGTCCTTGTGAAGAAGGCAAATGGTTTCTTGGAATTCCTGAAGCCTTAAAAATTTCATATGTATTTGTCAGTTGATGCTAAAGTTAAACAAAGTTAATGAGTCAACATAATAGCAATCCATACAAAAAATTTCTAATTTTTAAAGATTAAAATATAGGACTGTTGAAATCAATTCCAAGTAAGTGAAAATAATGATAACTTTTTAGAAGTAGCCTTGATATAACCATCATGCGCAATCAACAAATTCTCTGGCTTCAAGTCACAATGAACCACCATAAGATAAAACAAATATTCCAATGCAAGCAACTTCAATCGGATAGAGTATTAAAAACAACTGTATTATTGTGTCACATCAATTCTGTTTATTGCCAGAAAGACGGAAATATGAGCAGTTGGTTAGAATATTAGAACATGATGCAGATGTGAAGTCAGAATCTCTCATCACTGAAATGAAAACCCAATTTTTCAGGACAAGATTTCACTGGCATACACTAATGGAGCAGTTTCAAATCACACCCCAATGTTAATATCTGCATGTATGCCCTTGTCCCAAAAAGTAATAATATATGCGTGTGTAGGTTAATAAACTAACCATCCTTGTCTAGGGGAAAATTCTGAACCTTTGTAACTCTTTCTTTCATTCTATTGACCTGAAGAAAACCAAAAAAATCGATGTCATTTTCAGCTTTCAGAAATTTGATTTGCAAGTTCTATCAGAAAGATAGTGTCTTTGTGTGAAAAAAAAAATATCGAATCTCTCTCTCTCTCTCTCACCTATAGTTAACTTGAACATGTTTTCTAAAGCCTTAAGGAGTTCTGGGTAGCCATTGTAAACCTTCAAATCAATCTTCCTGAGGTATGGTGCTCCATCCATACTCACTTTCACATAAATCCCC
>QFDD01000678.1:0-40582 GCA_006871305.1 Vachellia collinsii
GGAGAACCACCGACCGTGATGACATCATGTTGAACTGGTTAATGACTAAGGTTGAAGGAGCTAGTAAAGCCTCCATGATCATCATCAACACCTTTGACGATTTTGAAATAAACGCACTCCAATATCCCTCCACCATGTACTCTCTTCCTATCTTCACCATTGGCCCTCTCCAATTCTTCTTCGACCAAACTCATCACAACCACAGGCTCTTGTCCTCCATCGACTCTAACCTTTGGAAAGAAGACACCTACTGCCTCCAATGGCTCGATTCCAAGGAATCCAACTCCGTCTTCTACGTCAACTACGGCAGCATCACCTCCATGACGAGTGACGAACTCGCCGAGTTTGCTTGGGGCCTCGCCTCCAGCAAATGCCATTTCCTATGGGTGGTACGACCGGACATCGTCGAGGGTGGATCGATGATTCTATCGGATGAGTTCAAGGATGAAATTCAAGGAAGAGGGCTCGTAGTGAATTGGTGCGCGCAGGAGCAGGTGCTGAACCATCCGGCGGTTGCCGGGTTTTTGACTCATTGTGGGTGGAACTCAACCATAGAGAGTATATGTGCCGGCAAGATTATGTTGTGCTGGCCATTTTTTAGCGAGCAGCCGACGAATTGCCGGTATGCTTGCGTAGAGTGGGGAATAGGTATGGAGGTGGGGCCAGTGGTGAAGAGGGAGGAGGTGAGGAGGATTGTGGTGAATGTGATAAAGGGATCAGATGAGGTGAAAAAGATGAGAGAGAAGGCTCTTAGTTGGAAGCGGAAGGCAGAGGAGAGCTCTAGGCCTGGTGGTTCTTCTCATCAAAACCTAGGACTGTTCATTGATAAGCTGCTCAAAAATTCCAACTCTACTTCACTTTAAGGTATTGTGTGTTTATTTTGCTCTATTTAAAAGTTGTTAGGTAGATTGTTGTCTAATCTTTCACTGTACGCCTTCGTTTTCCTTTGTATTTCTCTTATTTTGTCATTGCTTGGACACTTATTTGTGATTTGTATTTTGGATTTCGTTATTAATAAGTTATATGGATTTCAATATTAATATTGCACCTCAGCTTTATATATCGTAATCTTTACACAATTTTTGCTGCTCTGTCATTGGGGTGTTCATTACAGTTTAATGAGTTAATTTATAATTCAACTTTCTTAAATGTTTTAAAAGTCAAACCTTAGGCTAAACTGGAAACATCAATGACTCATGTTTTAAATGGTTGAAACGGTTAGATTGTTCGATCAGGCTAATAACACAATAATTAAATAAAAATAATATTATAGGGAAAATGCCAAAAAAAGCTCATTGAAATTAGGAAAGGACAATTTAAGGTTCCCAATTTTCATATTCCCAAATTAGGACCCTAGACCAAATAGGGGTTTTGAAATCTTTGTGAAAAGACCATATTGCCCCAAGTTAAATGACTAAGAAAAGGAAAAGATGAAACTAATATGCGCACGGGAAACCATGAAAAAGTTGGTGAAAGGCGACGGAGAAGAAGGTCGGACAGTTGCTAACGGTAAGTTACTTTCCCATCTTTGTCTTCACCCTATTGCATCCATTCTCTAGCGTGGATAATATGTCTTACATATTCATTCGAATGCCTTACAGCAGATGGCTTTCATATTATCCTCAGTCAATGTCTTACACTTTAGCTTCAACTGCAATGCAACCCAATAAAGAGATGCAGAATATTATTATGCCCACTCCCATGAAAAGAGTATATGAACCAGTAGACAATGGAGAAATGAGGGTGAATGTACAAAATAGGCATATTGAAGAAGATTAGTAATCATCGGTGTTTTTATTTTATCATTCAATACAGAACGTAATCTTGGTATAAATGCAATTTAAAGCATTACCAGGATTTAACTCGCTCAACCTATCATCATAGAACAAGGAGAGAACTACTACACCAATTGCGCACTACAACATACCAATTAATGCCCGAACATTAAATGAAAAGAAAAAAATGGAAGGTGGGGATATTTCTACAGCAACTAAAACAAAACATATCTCCAAATGTAAAGAAAAAAAATGAAGTACCAAGGAGTGGGACGCTTGAAAGAGCTAAAACCAAGGTCAAGTACATCATCAAAACTGGAAATCGTGTGGAGAATGAGATTAAAGGGGTTGATCTCAGTTATAGTTCATTTGAATGAAATTTGTTTTCATGTGAATGAAAAGTCTATCTCCAATACATTCGAATATGGTTAGGGAATATAATGTTATATTTTTTACTATTAATTCGAATAAACCAATTTTTCATTCGAATGAAAAATCCATCTCCAGTACATTAAAATATGGCTAGAGAATATTATGTTATATTTTTCTCACTATTCATTCAAATGAACATTTTTTCATTCGAATGACAAATCAATTCAAATATGAAACTAACTACTCTAAGTTTATTTTTGCTGCTCAAACTAGAGATACATCATTCGTGTACAATGTTCCTTTTGAGTTATGCTATGCAACCCAATTTACGATTTGTGATTCAAGTTTGGCTTTCCCATTCAGAATTTGAATCTTGTGATTCTGTATGTTAAATGTTTAATGTGTGTATTCAATAATATGTGTAGCTTTGGTATCCCACTTTCCTTGGCTAACCACAGATGTGCCTTCCGCAATTTAGTTTTGTGTATGAAAATGACTATGTGGAGTGGATTTACGATGCTTACAGGCTTTTACTTCTATCCTCTATGGGATGTAGTCACTTCTTAAGAATTACTTTATTTCAGATGTTAATAAGTTAAAGAGTATATGAAAAATGTCAAACATTTATACCATATTTATTTATTTCTATATTTTTGTTTTTTGCCCAGCCTTGTTCTGTATTTACTTGTGGTTCATATAAAAATTGCGCGTTAACATGGTATGTGATCATTTGCTTAACCTAAAACAAAACTTGGGCTATGAAGTAACATATGTGCGAAATTTCATTGATGTTGATGACAAGGTGAATTCATACGTATAACTAGCTGATATAGTTCTAGCTCATGTATTTTTTGTCTTTTGTTTAGCATCATTTCTCTACTCTTTAACTTTTTTATTTAATCATTTTCTTACTCTTGTATGTTTCTTTTAGATAATTGTCCTCATTAATTTATTTTTAGTCAGAGTTGGATTGGTACTGATATGAGATTATGATATTTTTAGTTAATTGTTTATATTGTGAAGAATGCATGAAAAAAGATACATCCATTTGAATAACAACAATGGAATAGGAAATAACAATAATCGAGTAGGGAATAACAATAATGGATATTGGTTTTGAAAGCTCATTCGAATGAACTTTGTGACTCATTTGAATGAAGTTCTCATCTTCTGGATATTCGAATGAACCTTCAAGATGACTCATTTGAATGACCTCTATTAACAATAATAGAATAGAGAATGACAAAAATAGAGTAGGAAATGAAAACAATGCAAATTGATTTTGACAGAAAGACATTTTATTGGAGTTATTTGTATTATGATGTTGGAATTGCTATATACATTTTGGCCCCCTTCCTCTCTTGGCTATAAATGAGTAGATAATGCACCCTGCTATCTTCAATTTCTTTATCTTTGGGTGTGTGGATGTAGTGTTTAGGTCAACGCTTCAATAAGAGTCAAAAAGGCATGTGCATATGTGCATATGAGCATCATTTGTTCTTGAGAAATATTGAGACAGATCACATTATCATCAGTATGCTAATATTACCATTATCGCATGCTCATTGTGTACTACTACTCTGATCCCAACACTATGTCTGAAACACCATATTGAATTTATTAATGTGCAATGAATGCAATAAATATGATAAGGTGAGCAACGTTGTAGTTGCAATAAATGTAAGATTGGAAAATATGTAATTTATTCTAATGAATGATAGTTCATTCAAATGTATTATTGAAAAAACACAAGCTCTATTTCCAGGCTATAGTCAAATAAGCTGCAGAAGAGGAATTCATTCGGATGGGTAACGAGCTCATTTTCACAAAAGAACAAGTAATCCTAAACAATTGCAACTTCTATCTCGTGTCCATATTCGAATACGGTGAAGATGGGAAATCCATTCGACTGGTAAGAAACTTCATTTGAATGAAGTGTATTTTTTTTGAAAAATAAGGGGCTCATTCGGATGAAGCAGATTGCTCATTCGAATAAATTATGGGAAATTGTGTCTTATCGTGAGTCTTTATTTGAATATGCTAAGGATGGAAAATTCATTCAAATGGTTAGAAGAGCACATTCAAATGAAGTGTTTATTTTGCTACAGAATATTTGGAAAAATGAGCCATTCATTCGAATGAGGACCAGTACTTATTTGAATGAATTAGGAACGTTGTAGGCTTTATCTTGAGTTCACATCCGGTTAACGTGAAGATGAGAAATACATTCAAATTTGTAACATAGGACATTTGAATGAGGTACAATAATGGGTGGATAATACTTGAGTCTTACATATTCATTCGGATAACTCATATTTGTCTTTCGAATGAAAATCATTCTTCATTTGGAGTGCATATTCGTATGAGATGGTCTAAGTGTCTCAGCCTATTGGAGAAGACACGGACAAAGGTGTCAAATCTTCCCTTATCAGATGCTAGAATTATCTTTGACATAAAGCATGAGAGGTCCCTCAAGATTCCTTATTGCAGTAGTATAAGCATTATCAAGTGGACCCTCATACAGGTTCTCAAAACAATACTTTTAAAGTATTTACTATTTCAATATGTTGTGGTAGGTCTTTGATACATCACATAGTTATATGCATATCGACAAACAAATTGTTGCTCAAATGAATACACATATACCTTAAACAAGACCAGGCGATATAGTATATTTCCAGTTCCAAATTTGTTTAGCTGCTCAAGTAATTCGATCAGGTTAAACAGTACACCTTATTTCAATTTATTTTTATCATCTCAGGCTTTTTCTGATATACCCTATCTAGTTTGTCATCATTTCCTATGCTGAATTTGTCAATTCCTAATCCATAATTGTTAACATTGAGTGTTACTTCGAGAGAATATTCGAATGAGTTGAAAATAAGTTCTTCATTCGAATGATAAAAGTGATTAATTCGAATGAATAGTTTGGTTAGTCTGTCTAGTTTGTTGTCATTCCTTATACGGATTTTGTCAATACTTAATGTATAGTTGTTAACGTTGATATATCAGAATTTGATTTACTATATTGAATTTGTCAATACCATGAAAAGAGATGGAGATATCACACAATCTAGTTTTGTCATCATATAGTTATTTGAACGATTTACTTTATTGAATTTGATTTTTTCATTGCATAGTCTGGTTTGTCAATTGTATTTGGAATTATGATTTAAAGCACATAAGAGTGTGGGATGTACTGAGGATAAGAGTGTGGGAACGACATTTGAGGAAGCTCACAGAATTGCTTTTTGAGGTGAAGGTGAAGGTGATCATAGGAATATTTGTTCCATAAAGAAGCAAAATAGTCGTCTCTTTCAAGGATGATGAAGGGAATAGATCTTCGTGTTAAGGATGTAGCCAAAATAGAGACTAGAAGGACCTATTCCGACAATGATCACACACTGATGCTGTATTATTTGTTGTCAGCAATTAATGTCAATGTGTGTGAAATTAGAGAGAGATCATGTGTGTGTGCAAGCTATTTATCTTCTTGCTCATATATGCTTAATGGGGCTTGAATTAATGTGAGCATATTTGAGTGATGAGCTTCAAGTGAGGAAGAAGCTCTCATCCTTAACCCTCATTCGGATGGGTTGAAGATGAGAGTTCAGATTTAAAAAAAAAGCTCTCATCCTCAGCTCTCATTCGGATGAGCTGAGGATGAGACTTTCATTCGGATGGGAGTATCCTAATCCGAATAAGAGCCTTATATTAAAAAAAATAGAGAGAGAGAGAGAAAGGAAGGAAGAAGCTCTCATCCTCAACCCTCATTCGGATGGGTTGAGGATGATAGATTAGCTTGCAGCCCCATATTATTCATCTTGTAAACAAATCTCAAAGTTTCCTTTATTTTACCTTTCTTGCAATATCCACTGATAATGATGCTATAAGTTCTCTCATTAGGCCTCACACCATTTTTTTGCATCTCTAAAATCACTGCTTGGCCCTTGGTTGTCTCTCCATTCTAAGAATAAGTTATTGCCATTATGTTGAAAGTAACAGCATTTGGTGTCATTCCGGTCGCTACCATTTTATACACCACATTCCATGCCTCAAACATGTTTGTTTTACACCATTCTCTCATGAGCACATTATATGTCTTGAGATTGGGTTTCACATTTTCCTCTCTTGTAATAATGTCCAGTAGTTTCATTGATTCTTTAGGTTTTGTGTGTGTGTGTGTTTTTTTTAATAAAAAGAGAGTCTTATCCTTCGAATATGGGAAGCATCAGAAAGAGGAAGAAATGTGAAGAAAAGTTGCGAGTGTCATTGGAGAAATGTGAAGAAAATGCGGCTGTTTGAGAAACGCAGAGAAACACACTTGAAGCCGGAGAAACACGGCTATTGGAGAATGTTTCCAGTGTCGTCGAAGAAATGGGAAGAAATGCAAACTGATTCTTTGAGATAGCCATAACAAATAAGGGCAATCCGATCATTTTGCTAAGATTTCAAAATTCCTATTTGGTCCAGAGTCCTAATTTGGGAATATGAAAATTAGAGACCCTAAATTGTCCTTTCCCAATTTCGAAGGTTTTTTTTTGGAATTTTCCCTAAGAAATACTATGCACACATATTTATATGATGAAAATTACAAAAATTTGCCTCTGGATGCCAATTGCATGTACGATTCCTAAATCCAAGCTATCCACTTACTTGTCTTTTCATATTTGTTTTTTCAACTTTTTCTAATTTCTCTTCCCTGTCACATGTGACATGTCCTTTCACTTTATTAGTTGTTCTTATTTTCTTGAGAATCAAAATTAGATTGTACAAAAAATAATAACCAACAAATATTATGAGCCTGAAAATCTTAATAAACAATCTTAACCTGTTAGGGTCCGTTTGAATCAAAGACTTGATGAGAATGGAATAGAAGAGAATACAGAATTTTTTAGCATGAGATGTTTGGTTTGCATTGGAATGGAAAATGATTTGATAGGGAAATTTTTGTTTGGTTAGGTTGAAATGATAGCAAATAGGTAGGAAAATTGTGTGAAATACCCATATTACCCTTAATAACAAGTAAATGTGAAATGAAATTTTAAAAAATATGTATTTATTAAAGAATACATTGAGTGTGTTTTCACTGTCTTCACTAGCCAAAAAAATGAACCCTAACAAAGATATCCTCAACGAAAGAGCGATGGACAGAGTTAAAGCAATGGATGCATCAACTAACATTACTAGCATAGGAGCTACAAGTATGATCATTATGAAATTTTTTATTTGGATTTTTTAAAAATGACATATGGGTAATTAATAGGTAATGTTTGTCAACGGCGTGTGTGGACTATGGAAGAGGAGGGGATACTTGTCGATGTACTTGTCTACATGAAACTTAAAGGACAATATATGAACAACAGGATTCAATGCCAGTTACTTAACATATATAGAACATAGGATGGAAGAAAGGGTTCGTAGATGTGGCTTACAGGGCAGTATATACTCCGTCGCATGAAGAGCTTGAAGCATGATCTGGTAACGGTGTTTGAAATGTTGTATGGCCCCAATGGAAATAATTTAAGGTGGGACGATGTTACAAATTCAATTACTGCAGAAGAAGCTATGTGGGATGTATATGTTGTGCTAAGCTAGTTCATTTAGCATACATGTGTAGTTGATTGATGTTGTTTAGTTATTAATGATATGGAATTCTCTTTTTGACAAGTCTATCATGGAGCTGCCAAGTTTAGGGACAAGCCTTTTCCAAACTTTAGAAATTTATGCATTATGTGGCAAAGGATGAGATAAAGATATGATGATGCATGTGCAACTTGTACCTTCGACAAAAAATCATAATTTGTTGTATTTTGGTTTATTGATTTCCTATTGTATTTTGTGTTACATTTTGTGTTACAATATGGTTGTGGTATGTAAAATTGTGACTTTTAGTCAACAATAAATCACATTACTTTAAACATCTGTCTTAAATATCAATATAATTAGTGACTTTGACTATAGGCAAGTGATAGGTACCCGATGCGTAAGAGAAACTTGTAAATAAACAATCTTGTAACAATGAAAATTTAGACCTTTGACTATAAGTAGTTCATGAATACATCATGGTTAATAGAAACTCATGGTTAACATATCATTGTGAAGGAAATCTATTATGGAGATGTGCAAGTGATAGGTAATTAAACACCTTAACTTACTTGCATGGTTACATAAATAATAAAATAAGTCATAAACACTTGAGAAATAACATTAATAGTTAAATTGTGTTCAAAATACATTACTATTGGAGCAAAATATAGATGATCATTTGTTAAGATCTTTTGAGGAATCTGAGACTTGAGAGGAAGATTCACCTGTTGGAGGCATAGATGTATTTATCGGAGTAAGAGATGACTTCAAATCATGAATATGTTGTTCTAGTGAATTCATGTGATGTTTAAAGGTCTTTTGAAGCATATCAATATAGGATGAGAAGATTTGTAACCATTCCAGCATAGCATCAAACTTTTTATGAACATAATCATGAAATGCATTGTAAGCCTGACCCACTCGTCCTTCAAACCCATCCAATTCCTCTCTAAAAATGTCTTTAACATGAGCACCATCAAAGGGTGGGACACTAGAGGGTTCAAATGATTGAGGTCTATTTCCCTGTTCAACTTTTGTATGCTTCACTCCAACATATGCAAATTGTTTGTAAGGTATAGAGACATGCATCCTACGGAGATGGGTTGCTTTGAATCTAGGATATTGTTTATTCTACCTCCCTTTTCCAAGTACCAAATCTTATGGTAATTTAAGATGTAGGAAACCAATTGAGGTTATTGAAGTGGAGTTTGGGTGGATTTTGATTCAGTCACCTTCTTCATCTCCTCAAAAACCATAGCCCTAATGTTTCTCTATTCCATTTAAGCTATGGAGGCCAAGTTTGGGTAGTCTCACAAACGACTACGTTAATGTGCCTTTGACTTGAGATCATCATGGATTCCTACATGAGAGTCACTCAGCTTTGACCTAGTCAAAAGTTACTTTTGACCAAGTGATGATAAAGGCTATGTAGAGGAATGTGAAAGGTCAAAATAGGATTTGTCCCTCACATTAGTAAAGAGATATTGTTGGGCCCTTCGATGAGTGAGTTTGAGAAATGTATGGCCATACTGTGATGGAAAGGTAATTCCATCTCTTTAGTCAAACTACTCAGAGATCAAGAAGGCAATGGTCGGGAATATGAGGATGACAATCTCCATGCCTCATCCTTGATTGGAATATCATGTGACAAAAAGGATGTGATGTAGTTGTATGATAATTTGTATCAGTTTATAGATCCTAATATGAATTAGGTAATTGTAATGTCTTCCTAGAGGCTACTTGCGATTTATCGGCTAGTATAGTCACTAGACCACTACTAACTTCATATGGGCCTACAAGGTCACACACAAAAATGGCCCAACACGAGTTAAAGTGTCCAGATTCAATGAATATTCTTGGGAGGATACATATATCAAAATTCATTATATATATATATAACATTTTCGTGTGTGTATATATATTACATATATTGATATGTAAATATGTTATATACATGATGAAGATATAATATTTCTGATTTTTTTTATCAATATGTCTTATATTTAATTTATAAAGATAAATTAAATCTTAGATTCATTTTAAAAGATAGGATAACTCTTCAATTTATTTATAAAGATAAATTAAATGTTGATTTAAAAGATAAGATCTTGGATTTAATTCATAAAGATATATTAAATCTTAATCTATCTTGATATTATATTTATTTAATTTATGGAGATAAATTAAACATTCTTCTCTTTTGACTCATTATCCAAATTAAATAAATTGGTTAAATTATATATGTTGGATAGATATAGATAAAACCATCTTTATTTAATATCTTCGATTTCAAGTTTTTGATAAGATTTGAATTTTGAAATAGATAAAAGATAGATTTCAAAATTTAAAAGGATAAGCTCTGAGTGTTTATAAATAGATGGTCAAAGCTCTCCATTAATGATTGATGATAAAAAAATTTCAAAATCAGAAACTTGAGAGAGAAACTGAGAGTGAGAAGGAGATACAAGAATTTGACCTAGAGGCGCTAGCGCACGTTTCATGTGGATACCGATAGAGGGAGCTGATCGTAGCTGTTGGCTTCTTGAATTGAGCAAGAGAGAAAAAGAAAATGCTCCAAGAAAGGTATGTTTCATGACTACACAATTTAAAAGCGTTCAATAGAACCTTGGAAAGTATTGGGAAAAAATTTAGTCTTCCGCTGTAGCTTCAAATCCCAACAGTTGCTTGATCCATTGTGTTTGAGGTTTCCTTGTCCTTCTTCCTCCTTTTCTATTCATCAACATTTGGCACCTTCGTTCAAGCCATCCTATTGGTTAACCCAAGGAAAATCATCAAAACATATGAGACATCACATCTTTGAAGTACTAAATCAAACTTGAAGAATATATTTGTGGCTATGGAGCAAAATAAACCACATATGCTTCTCATATAGACATTTATAGTAAGAAATTCATTTGATTGATCCATGATAATTTGTGGTTTAGGATTAATGATTTATTATGACCACTTGATCCCTCAAATTTATCCATATTTGTATTCATTTTTCCCCAAAACTTGAGTGAGGCTATCATGAAAACATTACCAAATCCACAAGAAATTTTATTAGGCTAAAATGTGCATAGATGAACACATGAAGAAAAGCTTTTTACAATTTTGCCTCAAAAGTTGACAACCTTAAAAGTTTGAACCACGCTAACTTTGGACAACCATAACATTTTGCAAAAAAACTCCAAATAAAGAAAATTTGGCTCATTTTAAAGCTTGCCATGTGAACTATTTTTTTCGGAAAATTTTAAATAAATTGAACTTCATTTACTATTTTTCACTGTTATCTCAAATTATGATTTTGGCAAAGGTGTTGAACCCTTTTGTCACATTTTAACATGCTCCTTTCTTAACTTTTCATGCATACTTTTCTTCAACACAATTCTCTAACCTTCCTAACATGTTCACATGCTATTAACCATGCATCAAAAGTTGTTGAAATTTAACATATACATTTTCAAAATCCAACATAAATCACATATATAACACAAATAATTCCTTTGCAACTGGAAACATTCCAGCTTCTTCATGAATCCTCCAACTTACTCTTGTCTTTATAGTAACATTGGCCTAGAGAATATTAATTTTTGGTGAGTGAGATTTCAAAGAAATCCCCATAGTAAAACCACTATTAACAAACATTAATATACATGATTGTCATACACTGCAAGCTACCCATAAATGAATGAACATATAATGTTAATACTTGAAATTTATAGCCAAATTTAATTATTTAAAATACCTAGAGACCTTAAAAATGTATTTCAAATGAAAGTGCTGACAACAAAATACTTTATAAACACTCGAGTATCACTATCAGAACTCGAGTATTAACAACACTCTGTCATTTTACCTTTAACACTTGAGTATCAACAAAAGTGTTCTTGTGTTTTATAGCAATAATTCTCTCAAAACTCAAGTATACCTTGAAAGTGTTGTGAACACTCAAGTATTTTCACTGAAACTCAAGTACCTTGCAAATTGATGAGATTTCACTGTCTTGTTTTGCCAACACTCGAGTGTTCCAACTAAAACTCAACTACTCACTTTTACTGATAGTATCTCAATTTGTCAGAACTTCAACTTTATTTGTAATCTTTCCTCTTTCATGTTCCATTTTGAATCTATTCTGCACTCATAAATGCTTCTTCTTTCTACTTAGCAACAGGGCGTGGATTTTTTGATTGCTTCACCGGCATGCACTCAACGGACAAAATCTCTGGCCACGGCCATACTGGGTGTCAAAAGCATTCAATGCACAACATTGAACAATGAAGCTGAGTGAAACAGAAATAAAGCTCTTTCTAATGGATATTTATTGCTACTCAACTATAAATAGAAGAGCATTCAAGACAAGAAGAGGAGGACACCTACCTACAAAAAGTGAATTAATTATCCGTTCATCTTTTGTCTCTGTTTTACTCTCTTCATCAATAATACTTTAGTGATCACTATTCAACTCTATTGAGAGAATTTCTTTATTCAAAATTGTATTTTTTGAGAGAGAAACTCAAGGTTTGTGAATCTTGAGAGGGTTGGTTAGTTTACAAAGAAAAAGGGGGAGAGTGTTCCTCTGTTTCGTTGAAAGTATGAGGGGGAGAATTCTTTCTTAAGTTGTAAAGGCTTGAAAGCCCAAATATACTGTTCTTAGTGGATTCACAAAGCTCAAAGGGGATTTGAGGACTATACGTAGGTTGGAGGATCGAACCAGTATAAATCTCTGTGTCAAACTTTCTTCTCAAACTCTTTTATTGTTGTTTTACCAATAATTTTTAGATTTTGCCAATTCAAACCCCTCTTGGTCAAATCCTATTCTAACATTTGGTATTAGAGTAGGTCTCTTGTATATAGGACTTAACGATCTTAAGAGCGATCAATGGCAGGATTTGGTGAACATGTGATCAGTGACAGAACTTCCATCACCAGACCTCCAACATTTAATAGTCAACAGTTTTATTTTTAAAAAATAAAGTTTTAAAATTTTATTTTGTCTACTGATCTAGATTTATGGGATGTCATTGAACAAGGGAATTTTGTGCCCCAAAAGAAAGTAGAAGACAAATTTATTTCTAAAACTCGGAGTGAGTTTAATGAACAAGATTCAAAGAAAGTTCTACTTAATAGAAAAGTTGTTTTAATGTTACAGACTGCGCTAAATGAAGATGATTTCTTCAGAATATGCACTCTTTCGTCAACCAAGCACACATGGGAAGCCCTTGAGATAGCTTACGAAGGAATGGAGGCTGTGAAAGAAGGAAGAGTCTATACTCTTACCACTGAGTATGACTTACTCAGAATGAAGGAAGAAGAATCAATTGCAAAATTTGAAATGAGGCATACACATCTCATCAACAAGCTAGCTACCCTTGAAAAAAACCTATGACCAATAGACACAGGTGAGAAAAATTCTTAATATACTTACTGACAAGTGGGAAGCTAAAGTGATAGCCATTCAAGAATCAAGAGGGTAATCAATGATGTCAATAGCTACTCTATTTGGAAGTCTAGGAGAGTACAAAAGCAAAAAGAAATTCAAGAAGGAATTGTCCAACATAGAGGACAAGAAAAAGAAAGGGTTGCCTCTTAAGTCAATAAAAGAAATGGAACCAACAATAGAGGCTGAGGAGGATGATGAAGTTGAAGATGAAGAACTAGCCATGGTGGTTCGTAGATTCAGAAAAATGTACAGAAGAGATCAAAATGCTAGGAGATTTCAAAAAGGAGGATCAAGCAAAGAAATCATATGCTTTGAATGCAACAAACTAGGCTATATTAAAGCTGATTGTCCTCAGCTATACATGTGGAACAAAGAAAAGAAGAAATTCAAATCATTCAAAAAGAAGAAAACTTATGTGTCAAGCACCTGGGGTGATAGCTCATCGGAGGAGGAAAGTGAAATAGAAGAAGAAGCAAAAATTTGCCTTGTCGCACAGGAAGAAGTTTCAGAGACAGAGGAGGTAATAATAGTTGAACCAACACATGATTAATTGTGTTTAGAATATAATGAAATGTATATTGAATTGCTTAAATTTTCCAAGGAATTAGTTTATGTAAGAAAGAAAGTCAAAGATCTTGAAAAACCTGTGACTCATGAAGTCATAAGAAATTGTTCAAAATGCCTTGTTTTGAAAAATGAAAGTTAAAGTTTAAGTAATACTCTGGAGAAATTCACTAAGGGAGGTGAAATGCTCCAAGTCATACTCAAGAGTCAAAAAGTTGCAAATGATCGAATTGGCATAGGATAATCTTATTTGTGACAACAAAAAAGGGTAGAAAAGAAATAGAGGAAGGGGTTGTCTTAATTATTTTCAGAAATCCGTTCATACTTCTGAACCATTTGCACTTTGTAACTACAGCAACAGAAAAGGACATCACACTACTTCTTGCTACTTTAGAAAGAAGAAAATTCTAGGAACTTACAAATGGGTGTTTAAAGGTTCGTATGAATCAAAAGTCTTGGGTACTTAAAACTGTTTGTTGAATTCATTGTAGGTATGTTTCAAGGTATCCAAGTCAAATAAGTAGTACATAGACAGTGGATGCTCAAGACACATGATAGGTGACAAAAGCAAATTTTTCAACTTGAAATCAAAAGATGGAGGAAAGGTTAGCTTCGGAGGAAACCAATCTGGAAAGATTGTTGGAATTGGTGAGATAGAAAATGCTAATGGAGCCCCAGTAAAAGATGTCTATCATGTAGAAGGATCATGTCACAATCTTCTAAGTGTGAGATAGAGCATACACAAAGATAACTGGGTTATCTTTGACTCTCAAGAATGCTTCATTGTCAACAAAAAGGACCTATCAATAGATAAAGAAAGGTTGAACATTCAGCTAAGAGCTCCCAAGGATGGTAACTGTTATCATCTTGATTTAGAAAATGCTTTTACAAATTCATGTTTTATTAGTCAAGTTGAAGAAAGTCATTTATGGCATAAGCATCTAGCTCACATTAACATGAATCAACTTGACAAATTAATCAAACATGATTTAGTTCAAGGTCTTCCAAAATTGAAGTTCAAAAATGACTTGATGTTTGATGCATGTCAAATGGGAAAACAAATTAAGTCATCTTTTAAATCAAAAAAGGAAATTTCAATCAAAAAACCTCTTGAACTAATTTATGTGGATTTAATGGGTCTAGCTAGAGTAAAAGGTCTTGGTGGAAATCTTTGTACACTTGTATAGTTGATGACTGCTCTAGATTCACTTGGACCATGTTCTTGTCATCTAAAAGTGAAACCTTTGAGTTATTCGTTGTTTTTGCTAAAATGGTCCAAAATGAGAAATGTATGTCTATTGTTTCAATCAGGAATGACCATGGAGGAGAATTTGAGAATGGAGATTTCACAACCTATGGTGAAAGTGAAGGAATCAATCACAATTTCTTAGCCCCAAGGACTCCTCAACAAAATGGAGTTTTGGAAAGGAAGAACAAAGTTCTCACAGACATGGCATGGGCAATGATGACTAAGAACCAGATGTCTCAAGTATTTTGGAACACCCCCTATGTTAATGTTAGCTATAGTACATGGGATGGTGAAAGACCCAGGATCCTAACACTTGAAGGGGATTTGGGGTTTGAATAGGGCTGACACATTTGAGCTAAATTGCACTCTCTCATTTGGCCTAAATTTTCTCTTGTTAGTACATAGGTCTTTTAGATATCTAGCGTAGGTAGGAACTCATTTAACCAAGTCAAATAGGGGAATATTAACCTCAACTCTACTAAAGAGATCAAAAATGTCGTTTTCCTTTTTCGTTTCAACAAGCTTCTTACTCATCAAATAGGAATTAGGAAAATGGAGTTCATGAATATTTACCTCCTTACCATTAGCTGAATTGGTTCCCTACTGACTCTACCTTGGCTGCTCCTTTGAAGATGGAATTCCTTGCTCATCCGGTCCTCCATTCCCCGACAAACGAATCCTCTTTTCTTACCATCAACACTTTCTCCTTAGCGCTCTTAGAATTCTTGGCCATTGGTGCTTGAGGGGAAATTTCTTCAACATCTAGCTCTTGATCATCCCCATCTTTAGTTTCATTTGCAAATCGCACTTGTCTCCCACTTTAAAGATGAATAGCGTTAAGCCCCTTAGGATTAATAACTATGTTTGAAGGGATAGAACCGCTACTCCGTGCTTGTTGCTTGCTGATATTGTTGGAGAGCTTGGTGACATATGAATTTAGATTCTCAGCCTTGGTCTCCCACTGCTCCATCCACTTCTCTAATGAGGCAAATCTGGCATTGTTCTTTGTAGAGTCTTGCTGAATGAGGCAAGCAATTAAATTGAAATGATTTGCATTCGAAGTCTTCTCCTCTTTCATCAATGTTGTCATGTTATGCAAGACCTGGTTTATATCCTCCATTAGTGGATTTGTTTTTGCCCAACCTTTAATGGATTTGTCAAGGCTTGCTGTGGGTTTTGAAACTGGGAATTTGATGGCCCAACTCCTTCACCCTATTGAAACCTATTTGGCGTTCTGTTTTCTTCATTCCTTCACCCAAATTTTAGATTGCCCTTCCATCCTTCATTGTAGATGTTAGAGTAAGGGTCCCACTTTTAGTTTGGACGCCCTTGGTAAACTGCTGACACATCCTCATATTGGTCGTGGCATACACTGGAGAAATGTATCACTGAACCACAATGGTCACAACTGGGTGCCTTAATGTCCATAGATTTTCATGGATGATTCATATTCAAACTTTTCAGTCTGGCAATCAAGATAGACAATTGAGAGGTGACCTTGCTCTCTAGAGAATCTACCTTGGACTCCAAAGTGTTCATTCTCCTATTATGTGCTGCGGATGTACCTAGCTCATGTACTCCTCGAACGTCTCTTGCATTGTACTGCTGATGGTTCAATGAGGCTCCCACAAATTTTATGCTTTGGCAAATCATAGACAATGATTGCAAGTGGATGTAGGGGTCCTCCCCTGTGAAGCCATGAAATTTAGGAAAACAGTTACTAAGCAAACCTTTAATCTCAAAATTTACATCAAAATTTTTGCATGCAGCAGTAAAAGGGTCATAATTCACATCAGAGGTTATGGCTTCCCTAATGGTCCTCCTTCTATTATTTCCATTGTTCTCTCCTATACGCTCTCCTTCACCATTCCCATGTTGATTTACATTAAGGTTAGGGTTAGGTGGGTTTAGTTGATCGTCAGCCATGATTTCTTCTATTTGTTAACTTTTACTACTTGGAGGAATGGGTTCTTCTACTATTTCCTCTTCCTCTCTAACTGACTTACTTGTGCCCTCTAAACTCTTCTCCATACGAATCTTTCTTAGACTCCTCTCAATCTCAAGTTTATATGGAGTGAGCTTGGTTTTTCGGGGCATGCAAGGGTGAATCAACGAGAGAAGAAGAAAAAAAATTGACTTGCAGCACACAATTCAAGTAAAAAGGATTTAATGAGGTGGATGCAAATGTATGGGTAAGTGTGAGTGTATATATGCAAAGAGAAGTAACAAAACAAATCAAGAGTACAAAACTAACAAAAGCAAGGATGGTCGCACCAAAGTAGAAAGTACGCTACGGTGAACATGCACATAGAGGGATAAAGGGGATCAAAATAAGGTTGGTCGCAGCAAAATATATAGATGGTCATGGTGAACTTGTCCCGAGAAGGATTCACAAAAGCAAAAGGGGATGGTCGTGGTGAAAGAAACATTTGGCAACGATGAAGCAATCTTGAGGCTGAGTATAGATTTCAATAGCAAGAGTTGGCCACAGTGAAAGTAGAAGATGGCTGCGGTGAAGTGCACCCAAGAGGGTTTCCTTCCACTCAAAACCAATTGGCCACAACGGACTACCATAGACAGCTTGTGACAGAATACTAAAATGCAGAATGCACAATATAGAAAATGAAGAAAATAAGTATCTTTGTTTATATTTCCAAAAAAAAATTTTATGCTATGCAAAATGAAAACCTATTCCATCAATAAAATAGACCTATCTACCAAAAATGCAACCTAAGAAAGGCTCTCAAACCCCAAACTTGACAGCAAGACAAATGACACAAGTTATCCTAAAGAACCAATTGCTTATCTCCCTGGCAACGATGCCATTGGATTAGCACTTTGTCTTTTGAAATCTTTTCCCTTGGAGGTTGAATCAGAAATAATTGTCCAAGGATTGCATTATAGGGTGCAACCCCGGGTCGTTCATTTAACCGGAGCCTTTTATTGATGCTCTAAGCTAACTATGTGTCATAAAACTCAAGCTAAAGTAAACAAGGGGTTTTTTTAGTGTTTTCAATCATGGTAAACTTTCAGAGAAATATAAAAATTTACTTCTTTTTGTTGGATTTTTGGGAAATAGTGATGCAGAAAGGTAAACAAGGTTCAAATGATGAGAAGTTCCTCTTGAAAACTGGACTTAAGCTATCACAGTTCGAAATTAATTAGATGGAACAAAGTTTCACTAAATTTCTTTGATAAAAACCCTAATAACTCATTGAGTCTAGGATTTCACTCAATGAACTCCATTGAGTAAAATCCCATTGAAACTCATTTAGTGCGTGCAATAGAAGATAGTATGAATGCAATTGTCTCAATGAATCAACTCAACCAGAAAACCATGCACAACTTATGCAAGAACCAAAAAGCACAAGAGTGATTTCAAAGAGAGTATATTGGACTACATATATTGAAGCACAAAGTTCTACATTCATCAATTCATTTGCAAAAAATAGTTCCAACTGATTACAACTATAATCAAGAGTTTTAGCTACAAATCACAAATCCTAAACCTAGAAACTCATAAGCTATAGCTAGAATGGAACTTTAAATACTCCCCTCTTAAGTCTAGTGAACTCAACCCCTTGCCTATCTCCAAGAGGAAAGAAATTTCCTAGCCACTCATGGGAGAATGCAGCATCTCAACTGGATATACTCTTGGGCTCCCCATTGTGGATGAAAGCAGAAAAACGGATGTTAGGGTTTGGTGGCAGTGGAAAATGAGAAGATGAGGATGAGAGGGCATGTGGAGGCTTGGTAATGAATGGTAGCTCACCATGCAACGAAACTGACCCTAAATAGGGTTATCTTCCAGTTTGGGGTGGCCTCGGGTCGATTTTTACGAGTGGGTAAGTTAAATTCACAAATGGGGATCAGGTCAGGTTGCTGATATGAAGGTTTTGCTATGGCGCACTGGTCCAGAGTTGCCCAGGCAGCTGACTTTCAAACTTCACCGTGGTGAACTTATTAGTTGGCTGCAGCAAACTTATTAGTGTGCTTCTTTGCCATGGGGAACTACTTCAGTGCGATTCTTCTTCCAACTCCTATGTGTTGTTCTTTACTCCTAGCTCTAGTTAGATTACCCTGTAATGAACGGCAATAGTTTAAAGTATCAATTGTCTAGAATTTACTTTGAATGAAGTTAGTAGTTAATCAATGGCAATTCTACCTTAAACTGGGCTAATTAAGTACAGAGACTCTAACTTACAATTAAGTACAATAATGGTAAAAAATGAGCTGAGAAGCTTGCTAAATACCCTGAAAATAGCCTGAAAATTCAATAACAAATAAAGCTCAGTTAGTTGAACAACCACCTAGTTTTGAAGATATTTCAAAACTAAATCATGTCTATAAATTAAAGAAAGCTCTCTACTGTTTAAAACAAGCACCTAGAGCTTGGTATGAGAGCCGCAACAACTTCTTAATCAACAAAGGTTTTGTTATAGGAAAAATAGACACCACTCGAATTGTTAAACATTTTAAATTTGACATGTTTATTGTTCAAATATATGTTGATGATATTATTTTCAGAGCTACTAACGATGATCTTTGTCAAGATTTTGCCAAGATAATGGAGGGAGAATTTGAAATATCTATAATGGGAGAATTGAATTTCTTTCTTAGACTCCAAATCAAACAAAGAAAGAATGGCATCTTCATAAGTTAGACCACGTATCTAAAGGAGCTATTAAAGAAATTTGGCATGGATCTATGCTAGAGGGCAGACAATCCTATGAGCTTTATTGCTCTACTTGATGCAGATGTAAATGGGAAGAGCTATGATATTAAAAGATATAGAGGAATGATAGGGTCAATGCTCTATCTCATGGCTAGCAGACCAAATATTCAATTCAGTGTTGGAATGTATGCTAGATATCAAGTTGCACCAAAGGAATCTAATGCAGAGAATGTAAAATGAATTTTCAGATATCTGGCGGGAACCATTGAGCTAGGAATATGGTATCCAAAAGGTAACAATGAATATTTGATTTCATACTCTAAATCTGATCATGTTGGATATAAAACAGACAGGAAAAGCACAAGTGGCCAGTGTTAATTCCTTGGTGGATCATTGGTATCATGGTTCAGCAAAAAGCAATCCACCATATCATTATCTTCAACTGAAGTAGAATACATTGCTTCTACTAGCTATTGTGCTCAAGTAATTTAGATGAAACAACAACTCCAGGATTTGGGAATGAATTTCATAGAGATTCCCATCTTTTGTGACAATACAAGTACTATTAATCATGCCAAATATCCCATGCATCACTCTCAAATAAAGCATATAGACATCCGTCATCATTTTATTCCAGATCATGTTCAGAGAAAAGATGTCAAAGTTGTGTTTATTCCAACTCATGATCAAGTAGCTGATATCTTTACAAAACCACTTGCTAAAGAGCAATTTATGAACATATAAAGGGAGTTGGGAATGGTAAATCCCAAGTAAAATTTATTTTAATAAATTGTTTTAATGATGTATTACTAACTTTGGAATCAAAGTGTTTAATGAAGTTTTTGCATGGCTCTGTTTCGCTATTTAAAAATAGAGAGATAATCACTCTAAGCAATACTCGAGTTTTGGTGGAAGTATTACTAGAGAAAAGATCACCACTTCTAGAGAAAACTCGAGCAGAAGGAAAATACTTGAGTATTCAGATGAGAATACTCGAGTACTAACAAAAGTGAAGAGCAAAGTTGAAGAAAGTGGCATGATACTCGAGCACCACAGTCAACACTCAAGTGTTAATAGACATCACTGGATTCAATACTCGATGACAAAAAGAACTGCCCATGATACTCGAGTATTATACACAACACTTGAGTATCATAGAAGACTCACTATACACAAAGCTTCAACAATACTCGAGTGCATCATACAATACTCGAGTACCAAAATCCACAAGAATCATCACTTGCAACAAAACTTGGGTGCACATTAGAGTATAGGTAAATACTCAAGTATAGAAGACAATACTCAATACTGGAAAGGCTGTTCATACTCTTAGAACCACAATACTCTAGTACTAATGATAGAACTCGAGTACCATTGAGCATTTTCATATTCTTGGTCACGATACTTGAGTACTGGCTTGTCTGTTCAACTTCTTAGGCCTCAATACTTGAGTACATGGTACAACACTCAAGTACTAATCATCAATACTCGAGTGTTGTTAACAAAACTAGAGTATAAGTGTTATCTTTCCATTTTGCATGACTCAATACTTGAGTATTGAAGCCAATACTCAAGTATTGAGGTTTTTCTGAGCTAAAAACCCCTTTCTGGAACTCAAGCATTCATTTCCTCTTCAGCCAAAACTCGAGCAAACCCTACCTTTGTTTTTCAATATTCCATTTTCACCGATTATTCTCCCCAAAAACCATTGCATCTCTTCCTATAACTACCTCCGATCATAACCCCCTACTCTTAACCCCTCATTTTCTCCATTTCAATTTGAAAAATCCTTAAAATCTCATTTGACGTTGCCACACCCTCATTGTCCAAATTTCTCATTCTCTCACAATTTCTTTTACAATCCTTCATGGCTCGCACTAAAATCAATCCTAAAAATCCTCCAAAGTCTTAAAGAGTATCATCAAGTGCTCCCTCTCAATCCCAATCCTCTCCTCCTCCTCCACCAAAAAAAGTCCGAATAATAGAGCCCTCAGAGGAAGAGACAGTGACTCCATTGGTGAAGAAACCAAGAATGGAGAAGCCTAAATCCATTCTTAGTACCAAGGATAAAGGTAAAGCCCTAATGGCTTCTTCTTCTCAACCCAAGCATTCTGATTTTGAGACTCAAAGCATCTCACCAGGCTCATGGGTTTCCACTCCCAGACAAAAAATGAAAGGACCTCCACATATCAGACTCCACAGGCTTCAGAGCAACCTATCACTGAGGCACCAAAGGGGTTCAATATGAAAAGTGTGTACATCAGAAACAACATGTTGGGTAATTATGAGAATCAATATAAGTCTAGAGATTTATGTAATGTAATGTATTTTGATCTAGATTATATGAAGAAGACCCTAGGAATTGATTTGAAAGAATATCTGGGCCACTATGAAAATTTGTTGAAGATCAAAACTACTTTTCCCCTGATATGGTTAGGATATTTTACAACAATATGGTGTCTGATTTTGCCATTGATGATGATGATAGGAAAATTATTTTATACTCTCTATGTATTAAGATTATAGGGGATGACATTAGCATAATTGTTGATTTACTGAATTCATATCTGGGCACACATGAATTTGACTCTAAATTAAAGAATTTCTCATCTAAGGAGATACATGAGTTGCTTAAGCCAGGAAAACCTTATTTTGGGTTGAATTTTGAGCCATCTACCATGCCCCCTATTCAAAGGATTATTTACTAAATCTACTCTAAATGTTTAGTGAATAAGAGCAAGAATTCACTCATCTGGCCACTTTAGACTATCACATGCTGGCCTCAATTATGGCAAAGGAGAAGAGGAACATATGACAGATGGTATTCAATGAGATTTGGAGGTTCAGATTCTCCAAATCTAAGAGAATGATTGTTCCTTATCCAAGTTTGGTTTCTAGGATTCTTGAGCAGCATAAGATTTGGTATCTCATGAAGGATTAAAAGCCGTTCAAACCTCTCAAGTTGTCGGAGACTCATCTGCACAGAATGAAGATTGAGGTTCAGTTGACTCCGAGACAGGGTCCTATAAAAAACAAGATGAGGAAAAGAACACCTTTTGGTCCATCATGAGCACCTCAAGATGAGGCTTAGTCCTCTATCCCTCAGCAATGTTCTTCTGCTCCTTCATTTGCTCAAGCTTCCATTCAGCAATTCATGCAGACAGAGTTTAGGAAGATGGGAGAGGAATTCACTCAGGCTTTTCACAGTGAGACTCAGTCCTATGTCTCCAATTTGCTCAAAAAGTAGCAGCTGAGTACTTCAGTGGAAAGATGTTAGGTTTGGCGGTTGCTTCCTTGAAGATCTCTGTGGATACTCTGCAATAATCAATGGAGTCCAGACTATTTGCTCTGGAGGGGAGGATGACTTCTCTTGATTTTTCATGGAGGTAAAGCAACTCCTCCTCCTCCTACCTCTACTAAGACCTCATCCTCTGTTGCTGCTCATGGCACCTGTTCTACTGCTTGAGTACCCATCCACAGAGCCAAAGCCCCCTGAGGACTGTACGTAGATCGAACTAGTATAAATCTCTATGTCAAACTTTCTTTTCTAACTCTTTTATCGTTGTTTTACCAATACTTTTTAGATTTTGCAAATTCATCCCCCCTCTTGGTCAAATCCTATTTTAACATTCATTAATACCACTGAAGCTCATTTCATAAACAAAGGGAGTAAGAATCAAAACTATTGCATTGATGGATAGTGTGGATATGACGCTTAAAGTGCCATAGCAAAACCTGTTAATGACAATGCTGTGAAAGATTGGCAGGAAAAGAGCATTAAGTAATGTAAGTACTCATTCTACTTGAGAGCACAGTGTGATCACAAAAAGATTTGGTAGGAAAATAGTATTAATGAATGCAAGTACTCAATCTACCTTTCTCAGAATTATTAGTACAAAATCTTTTTAGGACTAAATCCATGGTAAATAAGTCCATCATATCTTCAATATGCAGAGTTAAATATTTTGGATAGCACAACTTCATGACAACAGAAAAGCTGGAGTTGACGGCATATATTTTTTATTCATGTATTTCGTTGTATATATGTAGCGGTCACGCTCAACAATCAAGATGGGTATTTTGCACCAGTTTTTGTCTTGTGGCCAGCATTACAAAAAGATTATATAAATGATTCTCATATATAAACGTCAAAAGATTGTAACATGTTCCATGACCATTGCTAAGTACCAACTAGCCACAACACTCAATGTCTTGATTAATACCACTGAAGCTCATTTCACCAATGAAGCATGTGAGAATCGAAACTATTGCGTGGATGGACAATGTGGATAAGATGCTTAAAGTGCCATAGCAAAACCTATTAATGGTGGTGCCTTGAAAGATTGGGCAGGAAACAAGCAATAATTATTGCATGTACTCATTCTACCTGAGAGCATAGTGTGATCACAAAAAGATTTGCCACGAAAATAGTATTAATGAATGCAAGTACTTATTCTACCTTTCTCATAATTCATAGTACAAAAATATTTTTAGGACTATATCCATGGGTAAATAAGTCCATCATATCCTTGATATATAGGGTTAAATATTTTGGATTGCACAATTTCATGACAATAGACAAGCTGGAGCTGACGGCATATATTTTTTTATTCATGTACTTCATTGTATATAAGCAGTGGTCATGCTCAACTATCAAGGTAAATCAGTCCATCATATCCTGGAATATGCCAATGAGTATATTAGAGAAGCTATATTTTGTTAATGCATTCCATGAACCATTAGGTTGCATATATCGGGAGCGACAGAATCTATATATTGATGTTGCCAACATGAAATGATTCATAGCAATGATGGATGCATATCAATGGCTCTTATAATTCATAAATGCAAGTCTTAGATAATGCATTTCTCTCAATGAAAGCTACTACATCACATGTGATAAGAATTACAAGAAAAATAAAAGAAGATGCGGTTCCATTAACACAAGTCATACTAATGATCAAAAATTGCATATATCAAACTCTAGGTTCTATAATTTAGAAGAGAGAAAAAGGAAAAGGAGATTTTTTGTGACAAAGTACCTCCCAGCGCGGCTTAAATCCTATACTTCAATGACTTAATAGATGTTTGATAAAGAAAGAGGAGCCTTTAGGGTCACGTGGAGATAGGATCATTTTTTGAAGATGAAAGTAAGTGAAAGAAAATATAACATATAACTAAATGAAAGATGGGAGTGGATGAACATTAACACTCATCTTACTGCATAATGTACAGTGTTTCCCCATGAATTTTGCACTATTCATTTAGGTTGATTAGTGAAGGCAGCTTTTTAGAGAAAGCTGAGAAAACTATTACATGTATATCAAAGAAAGATGTATTAGCAATACATTTTCCACTTTGTACAACATATTGTACCCACAACGTTTTTACCTTCATCTTCATTCTTGTGCACATGAAATGCAGAAACAGAGCTCACATATCCTAGAAACATATTATACGTATCCTAGAAATCAAGGAGTAATGTAAACCAAAAAATATGACAGTTTTTTCATTTCTTCATTCCATTTTGCACATACTAACAGCGATTTTAGGAAGCTACAGAAAACAAGGAAAATAAAAGCACCTATTTCAATAGCACTTCCTTGAGCAAGAAACTTCAATAGGGAATGTCAACCTTTTCTTTCCTCTTAGCATCTTAAGTGGCCAATAAAACACACAAGATTATATAGCAGCAACCAAACTACATAGTTACACACGAACATTGAATATGTGATGATATAGAAAGCTAAAATAAAGCTTCAAACAACTAGAACTGAATTAAAAGAATAAAATTAAAACCTAGTGTACTAACAAAGGATCATAGACATGGTGTATCTAAAGCATTTGATTATCAAAACCAACTCTTTTTACATTGGAATAGTAATTATCGTTTGTTTCTTATATTTTGGAAAGGAGGTAGTATGAGACTGAAGGGTGGCTTACTTATTGGTTCAAAAAGTGGAGGAAGAGACTGAAGGTGGTGCTAGTGGAGAGATACACAAGAGGCTGAGATGATTAGCTTAAAGGCTGCGATTGCAAGAAAAATTGCAAAAGGTATTGGACCAAAATCAATATAGGTGAAACGAAAAAATTCGAATCAGAAAGCTCATACTTGATTCACTCTCTTCCCTCTGCCTAACCCTAGATATACGATGGATATCCCTCAGAAGAAAAACTACACTTGAAATACTCCGCGAGCCAATTTAGCTGTCACAAGAACACAATCCTCAAGTTGGGGCGTTATAATCGACGGATCATGCTTCTTGGCCCTATTACGGTAACGCCAATGCACTAGCTAGCTGATGTGGTGGCTAATATGCTGTGCTCAACAGCTTGTCCAGTGAATCAGGCGAGGAGAAGGGGACCGATAGAGAGAGAGTGAATCTGGTGGGGCATAAAAGTAAGTTTATGATGGGAAGAAATATTAAAAATATTAAGGTATAATGGTAATTGAATCTATGCAATTTATTGCAATGAAATCCCTTGGAACTTGATAGTAAATACATGATTTTGTGAGATTATTTAATCGTAAAATCTCTTATACAGGACCTCAGTGTTATTTTCCCTTAATTAAATTCATTCCTTGAGACCTAATAATTTTTATAGCTAAAAACTGAGGTTCTGAAACTATGATTATTGGCTAAATTAACACAATCCTTATCAACTAATGAGCTATATACATTCATTATGGGAAAGATGATTACTACTACTACTACTACTACTACGAAAAAGGGAGATGAATTATTCAAACACCACAATCAAGCAAAGAGATAAGAGTTCCAACGCAAGCTGACGAATAAAGATTTGTTCAAGTCAGATCAAATATTACATATATATACTCGACATGAAGATTACAATATTTTATTTTGATTTTTTAATTTTTTTGAGTGTTTTTTCAAGTTCTTTGACCCTGACCTTGTTAGTTTCATTAACAAAAGCCAATATCAAGATTTTAAACATTCACAAGTACAAGTATTTGAGATTAACATTATGAAGGTCAAGGGATTGAAAAAAAATACTTTATGAAATTAATGCTTGCAACCAATCCAGGTTACAAAATGACATGTTTGTTTTCTCCATAATATTAGCATAACTAATCCTATTGTTTGTCGATGTGAAAGCTGGACCATTCTACGTAACTCTAACAAGATTTACCTTAAATAGACAGTTAATGAAGCTAGAAATAGCCCCAATTTGCCTTCCCATGAAAGGACTAGATTAGAATCTTCTAATTAGTAGCCATGACAAATTTATGGAGTTGCTAACTAATGTGATCCAATTCCACAATACATATTTCATTAGATTTTGGAGAACCATAAATGAAAGACATGTAATATGTAAAGCAGCTTTCATTACTGGAATCAAAGCAACATAAAAAGTAAGGGGATATTTCTACAATGTCAACCTCAAGACTACTCTCAAAACAACAGAAGTTTGACCTCCATGATTTACAGCATGAACACATGTGAATCCACTGAAACCAAGATCATGAAGGGGAAAACAAGCAACATCAACATCAATGTTAGTTTCAGAAAGATATACAAAATCATGTTGGAGCAAATTAATAAGCTTCTTGCACCTTTAAATTGTTGTGTCTTTTCCATACCGACAACAGTTCCAAATTAAAATCTCCATGATGTCTAGAGAAGCTTTACGTGGGTTGCTTCCCTAGCCACTGTGACAAAATTGAGAAAATGAGAAGAAACTTGATCCCAGGTAGGTAGCTAAAAGATTAAAACAATTCAGGTTAAAGGCTATTTTTACCTGGAAGTTTTTGTAAAGTATCATTGGACACCCAAAATTTGTTGGGGTACAATTTCGCTCTAAAAATTTTAAATAGGCTCGATGTTGCCCCTAAAGTATAAAAACATAACAATTTCACCTCAACAGTTAGTTGACTGTTATCTTGATTTGGTAAACTAACGGTGAAACAATATTGAGCCTATTTAAAATTTTCAGAGTGACGTTGCACCCAAAAAAACTCTTAGATGCTCAGTGATACTTCACGGAAACATCTGGGGAAAAATGACCCTTTACCCAAAAAATTTCTTAGATTTTCCTTCACCTAAAATAGTCAAAAGTTAAAAAGCACATCTTCTAAAATACAGGGAAAAAATCAGCAAAAGTTTCACTTGTGAGCTTATGGGCGGACTTGAAGTGCAATATACTTTCTTAAATACCCATACTAAACCATATCACAATCAAACACCAGTTATGGACACACATCAAATTCACCACAGATAGGAAGAGAAGAGAGAACACGCACACTTGTGTTCTAGAGGAAAGAGATTATTTTGTGTCTACGAATGAGGAGCATATGAGCCATATTTATACTAGCATGCTTTGCATATAACTCATACCTTCATAAATAACTCAAGAGTCATATGACCTCATAAATTCTTTTGAATTATAGCTTCATAAAGAAGAGAAAATTGAGGCTCTTCTTTATCTCTTCTTCTTCTATAACTCACATACATAGTGGTTTCCTCCCAGTATAGAAAACTGAAGGAAATATTGCAGCTAGTCGTCATCCACGATAACTCTTATTTGCATTTTGCTTAATCAACTTGAGCTAATACACAAAAGGTCTATCAACCATAATCCAACATCACTATCACAAGAAGATATTCTCTTTCGCTTATTTTGCAAAATATCTGCTCTTTTAAGTTTCTTTGATCTTAAGAATTGCATCAGCTTCACTATTACAACGTCAATATGAAGTCTTTTTTCTTTAAATCAGTACGGCAAGCTTAGAGCTTGATGGAGTTACACATGATAGTGATCAGTGAGAGAGCACTTCGCCACCTACAACGTCAAGATGAAGTCTGATTTTGAGAATGGGTTCATTGATTCATATCACTACTCAGTTTCTTGCAAGCATGATATTAAAACTCAATTCAGGTCATGCGGTCAAATTAGTTAAGGAGTGAATCAATCCCTTAATTATCATGGTTAAGAGTTTTGGACATGGTCAACAGCTGGGTTAGATTTTTTCCCCCCGTTATTGAGCTTAAAACAAGGGAAAATGACAAGAAAATTACATTTGAATTACGGAAACTTGAAACACTGCCATGAACTTCGTAAAGTACAAATTGCTGCCAGGCAGCAATTTGGGTTTTTGAATTTTATGGGAAATGATGAAAATGCCATCTAAGTGAAACTGCTCTCCATGTGCAGACGTGGGAGTCAATCATGTGAGAAATTCCTTCTTTCCCAGATAATCAGCTTCCTTACATGCCAACTTGCTTCCCAACTTCTTGAAAAATCCATTGTCGTTTAAAACCTAGTGCCAATTCATATGACCTGCAAGGAAAAGCTCAACGACACTCATTTCTCTCCCTCCCTCGTTTCATTAGCAACTCACTATCTGAATCCGTCTTCCAATACCTCCATATGAGTTGTCACTTAGCAAGGTCTGTTTATCTTTCATCTCTTCTATTAATCTTTCCTATTTACCGTTTTAATTTTCCAATGTGCTACTCCATCCCGTCTTTCTGATTGAAATCAGTAACTGTATGAAAAGAATGGTTATACACTTTAGCTAATAAAATGTGCTGCTCTTTAAAATTCCCCATTTTTCATTTCTTGGTGCGAATCCCATTTCTTTCTCCTCTTTGGGAAGGTTGGTTTGTTTGTACTTTCCATTTTCGAGCTTGGAAACATGAACTTTGCTGGTACAATTTATATGTTGTAAGTTACATTTCCGTTTTTGTGTTTTTTTAAATATATTTTCATGCATCTTGTCTCTGCCTTCAATTGTTTCTACTAAACTAACTGAATTTTGGAGCTAGTTTAGTTTCTGTTATTGACAAGACTAAGCGTACTAAATACTGGAAAGTGGAAATATATATTTGGAGCCGCGCTTTGAATGTATAAAAGTTAGGTTCATGGGTTATGCTGTAACATTGTAAAGGCTACAATCGTTATAATAACTCATACATTTCGACGCAGTGTTAATGTAAGTTAGTTACATGCTCAAAGGATTGCTTTTGCTTCTTTCTTTTGCATCCACATGCCATTCATTCTGTTACTCCATATGGCTTGTAACTATCTATATAAAACGCTTTCTCACAGTTACAAAGATGAGTTCTTTTTCTTTCCCTTTTAGGAATTATATGTCATTTTCTAATGTTGGAGGGGGGATAAGATATGGACATAACAATTCCTGTGTTTTAAAGGATCTCATCTTTTCTTTTCTTTCTTTCCTTTTTTTGCCCCTTCCAATTTCTCTCTGTTTTGGAAGTTGTAAAGAACTCTGAAACAAAAAAGGATTAATTTACTCTAATGATATATGATATGACACAAGGCAAGAGATGGGATATATTAACTCTGTGATTCACTCTCTTTTTCTCCGTTACATTATAGCAGGGTTCCAGTTTTTATTTAATATCCATCACAATCTCTAAGTGAGAGAAGCAAAAGGAGCCTTCACAAAGAAAAGAAGGGAGGTATGATTCGGACTTGGAGGTGCCTTCAAAGAAAAAAACAATCTGGACTCGTATGCAATATGGAAAATACTATCTTTTTCTTATCTTTTTAGTGGATTTGTTGTTGTCCATACTTGAAATTGTTTTAGAATATTTTCAGCTTTGTAACCCTTATTTTCCCACTGTTTATTTGATTGTTGGCATGTAAGGAAGCTGATTATGTGTTTGTGAAAGATGAAACGTATAGAGAGAGGAGAAAGAGGGAGACTTAGGGGGGGAAGAAGAAGAAGCAGAAGAAGAAGGACATAAAGGTATCAGATGAGTGAGAGTGGTCACGTGAAAAGTTACTGAATTAAAATTATTAAGAAAAAGCCTCCACATCAGCTGACACATGGGTTTAAACTTATTGATATGGCATCATTTGATTGGACAGAGCACATGTTATGTGGTGCTCCAGGAGCACGCAAGAATTTCTCCAGTCATGTCCCTTCTTCCCTCATTGTTTCAGGTTTTGCCTCTTCTTCCCTCCGTACAGTCACACAGCGTTTGCCTCTTCTTCCCTCCGGAGTCCAAAACATCCATTGCTGGTTTTCGTTTGACTTGCCTTGTTTGGTTTTGAACGTTTGAATTGTTGATTGTTTGTGAAGTTCTTATTTGATTCGTTCACCGAAAAAATGAAGGTCCTATTTTGGCATTTGATTCCGATTCTTTGAAAAGAGACTAGCTCTGATATATAGAATTATGGGTTTGGGATGAGCATTTTGATTCCAAGATACTATCTTTGTCCTGCGCTTTTGCTTTTCCCTATTCGCATGTGAGGTGGGTCTGGTGGATTATGAATTCTTGCTTTTCATTTGTGCACTTATTTTTCCCGTGTAAATCCCTATATGACTCGAGATGACTTGGGACATGTTTGGTTCTCAGTGTTGGGCCTTTGCCCTTTCTTTTCTTTAAGTGTTGCATATATATATGGACTATTGTGCAATTATGATATGCCAATTCATAGTGACATATTTGGAAAGCCTAATTTTAACTTTTGTTGGTATCTGAATTTCAAAGTGTGATAGGCAACGTTTAGAGGATGCTCTTTGAATTGTTGTCAAATTATCATGTTTGAATCTAGTTGGAAGTGGGTCCCCCAAGTCACAAACTAAAACATTAGTGATTGTATTTCCCACTCATGCTTCTCATTATTGAATGATCTTTTTAATATGCTAAATGGCTTTAAGTAGGAATTGATCATGTGAATCTATACATTGCCCAATATGTTGAGACCTTTGGTTATGATTGCAATTGTTGGCTATGCAATATTTGGGTCTATAACAAGGAACAAAAAACCGGACCAGACCGGTCAGTCCAACCGGTGAACCGACGAACCGGTCCATGGTCTGGTGCGGTTCAATGAAAAACCAGGGACCGGGTTGAATGGATTCCATTCAATGATATGTGTAAGGTTTACATGATTTAGTGGTGCAACATACACTTAACCGGTTGCCTATTCTTTTATTTCCACCAAGTGTACATAGCTCATCCCGAGTGATGTCTTCATCTGCTATCGTTACCAAAACCCTATACAATGTACTCAGTATCGTATTCCATATTGTTAGTCAATCATAGCTGCAATTACTTTTGTGCACATTTAAATAACCAATATTTAAATATTTGACATTTAAACTTACTTGTCACCCTCTTGACTGGAGCACATATGAGAGACCGTATTAAAAAAATGTCTCCTTCTCTTCCATAGGCTTCTTCCTCCTCTTGTTTGGCTTTGTTAAAACCCATGGAGACTGAATTGCTGGTTTTATTGTCCTCTTAGATCTCTGTCACTCTTTTCCCTTGTCCCCTTCATCACCGCTATCTTTATTTTCCCCTTCTTCTCCAATTTCTTCCTTTTCTCCTTGTTCAAGTTGTTCTCTACCTTCTTCATGTCTCCCTTCTTGGCCTCCTAAATCATCCTCTCCCTTTTGACCTATATGGTCTGTAGATTCATCTTCTTCATGCTCATCTATCTCTTGTATGTCGTCCTCATCAGCATCAATATCGGCATGGACTTCATGCACATCACCAACTTCTTCATCACTATCTATCGATTCCGAAACAATTTCAGCAGTAGATGTAGCCTGAAACTTACACTTCTCCTCTATCCTGAGCTACACCTTTAATAACTCTTCCTCAACCACATTGATCAGCTTCTTCTGGTTTTGTAAATGATGGAAAATAGCTTTCCGAGGAGGTCTTTCAACTCCTGCATGACAGATTTATAGAAAGGTGAAATACATTACATCCTAATGAATTCAAAGATATAAATCTAAACACCTACAGGGTCTAAATAGGCAATATTTTTCAACTTGTCCTCCTCCTCTTTCACTTCTTTAGTCCCACTCGGTTTATATAATAAACCCATATAGCTTGTCCTCTCTTTGGCCACCATCTCCCACACCCTCTTTTTAGTCCAGAATTTAATTGGATTGGTTGAGTGATGGTCCATAGCTTTGGACAATGGAAACCACTCACCAAAGTACAACTAGCACATGAGGTAGAAATGTCAAATATTTAATAACAAAACAAAAATTCAAGGTGCATACGATCAATAAATATAAGCAGCCTCCAACGTTGCAAGTCCCAGCTTTATTGTTTCTATACATTTTAACATAATCACCTACTTCTTTCCACACATATCTTATAATGTATGTTGCCCAATCATAATGCCTAAAGCCATTCGTGGTGCAATGCATCACCTTCAAAAGTTTGTCACTAACTTCAATGCTTGTAGTGGGAGCTAAAAAAGTCCCCAGAGTGTACAACATAAAGAGGAACTCAAAATTATCGTCATTTTGACAGGACATGATATCACTTAGAATCTTCTTGTAAGGGACTCTACAGTACTTCCGCCTTAACCACATAAAGGCCTCATCCTCTTCGTCTGCATCACCTCTGACCTCCTCCCCCCACATGGGGAACACCCAACAATTGTGCAACATCCCCTGCCTCAATTGCATCTATCTTACCCCTGATTCTAAATTGATTTGTCAGGGGATCATAGAATAGCATAAAAGTGACTAAGAGGTCACGAGGTAGCGTGGTCATCCCCACATGTAAAAGATCAGCGAATCCCACCCTCTCTACTCTGGCCTTTAAACTTCCATGATCATTTATGAAGTCAACCAATGACTTGAACTTTCTGAGTGAGCAGCGAGTGTGAAAAGGTACATTTCTGGTCCTTGGTTTCTTCTCTGGGTTCCCCTTTGCAAGCTTGACTTGTTTGATTTACTTCAATTTCTCTTCTTAGGCCAACTCTTTCCATGCCTTTCCGGCCTCTTTGGCCTACTCCCGCATACTCTTCCAACCCTTCCTCTTTCTCACAAACTCATTCTTGAACAGCATGTAACCACTATGAGCTCCTTCAATTGCCATTGGAACACTTGGCACTGCTTCACTTTTCATCTTCCTAATCGTTTAAAATATTGGTGATATGTGTAGTCAATAGCATAGTCTAGTTGTCAATACCATATTCGTTGTTGTCAACATACAAGGTTCCTGAAGTCATTGACAACACATGAACTCGTGCCCCTGATGTTGTTGTCTAGTACGTTGACAACAACGAATATGGTATTGACAACTACAACATACAAGGTTCCTCAAGCCATTGACAATACATGAACTCGTGCCCCTAATGTTGTTGTCTACTATGTTGACAGCAACGAATATGGTATTGACAACTATACTATAACTAATGACTACTACGAATAGGGTATTGACAACTCCAACATCGTTAATGACAAATAATGTTATCATTCTCAGAACATGGACTTCACAATGGCTATGTCCTTCCACTGAGTTACGTATTGGCAGCTGTTCATTTTTTAATGACAACTTCATATATGAAATTAATAACGCTTGATATTGTTGTTTCATTTGTTGACAACTACGCAAAGGTTATTGACAACTCTAACATATATAATGATAACTAGAAATTACCATTTCACCTTAAAGTATTGATTTCTTATTATAGCCAACAAAAAGTCCATATTACTTACACACTATAAACTATATACAAATAATAGGAATAAATAGCATTGACAACACTATCAAGGATATTGACAACTTAACGAATGGCACTGACAACACTTCAGTATCCACGTGACAGCAACAAATTACTGATTTGCAAACATTAATGTTTTCACCCTCACCTTCACCTAATGTTTTCTTGTCATTGCCAACAAAACAAAGCAGGAGTGACATACCTATACATGCCTATGCAATACAAAAACTTAACCAAAACATTACAAACTGTACGAAAACATTATGACCTATACATAGCTACTCAAGTTTAACTTGGGTTTGGATTTTTGCATGTTCATTTTGTGTGCCCAACTTGATGGCATAAGCTACACTAGTATATCTTCTTGTTTTGAAACTGTGATTCTTGCCTTTTAGTTCTTGGCCTTCCTGGTGGTCGAGTAGTCTTAAGAGGTGATAAGAATGGTTGACCAACTATATTGTCCAATTGATAGTTGTTTGGATCTAGCATATCGATTGTAACAATTGGAGTCATCAATCTACTATACATCTTTTCTTGGATGTTATCTTGTAGCATTCGTAAATATCATCATACACATTTTGGTGAACATCCTTGATGGATGCACAAGCGTGTGGACATGGAATGCCTGACATTTGCCATGTTGCACAGCTACACTTCTTCGAACAAAGATTGACTTGTAAGGCTCCGGTTGATGTATGGACGCATACCCTACCCTATCCGTAAGGTACTACATGCATGTGTTCATATCTAACCACATTTTCTATCAGTCTTGCATCTATGTTTGGACCTAAACCATTTTTCCATTTACTCATTGCCATGCTTATTGCATATAACTTCTTCGCTATTTTCTCCCTATGCTCATGGATTAGTCAGGCAACATTATATCATCTCTCTTTAACCATCCAAGTATTAAATGATTCAGTAAGGTTCGTTGTTATATTATCCCATCGTTTATACGGAAACCTGTTCATGGCCCATCTATCAATATCACCATGATTTATAAACCACTCAAATGACTGTTAACTGAAATTTCTCATGTTGGTCATTGCAATATGGAACTTAGATTCAAGTCTTGCATATGTTATTGCATCAAGCAACTCCAGCCCATCCTGCCTTGAACAACCACTCATCTTCCTCTTACCTATATTTAATTTTATCATTTGCGTGCTGAAGTTCTCCTTAACATGCCTATAACAATACGCATGTCGGTCACCTTTGAATATTGGTTGAACAGCATCGATTATTACATTGTGATGGTTGGACACAATTGTTATTTGCATTGAACCAATTATTCATTTAATCATGTGCAAGAACCATGTCCCATCATCCAATGTCTCCCCTTTCACAATAGCAATCGCAAAGGGGAGTGGTTCATTGTCAGCATCGTACGCGGACGTAGATAACAATGTCCCTTTATATGGTCTGCTCAAATGACTTCCATCACTATACAATATAGGTCTAGCACCGGTAACAAAACCCTCTATAGAGCATCCGTATGCTATGAATACACACTCAAATGTATTGATCCCACTAGCCACCTATTCAGTAACAGTTTTCCATTACTTTCCTTCAACCTTTCACAAATCCACGATATTAACATATAACACTAATCTGGTCTGCCATGTATGTCTTCCAATGCTTTCTCCTTCGCCCTATATGCTTGCTTATACGTCAGGCTTACTCCGTAATCTCTTACCAATCTCTTTCTAATTTCATTTGGCCTCATTTCAGTGTGATCCCTAACCTCTTCAATTATAAATGACAATGTTAAGCAAACACTTTCACCATGTGTCACTTGAAGACTTTCTTGGGAATTATGCACATGATCATTTCTAAATTTTGACACACGTAAGAAACTAGTTCTCTTCCCTATTGCTCTTGCTTTTATCCTCCAAGGACAACCTTCAACCTTGCACTTCACATACATTTTGTGCCTAGCATTGTAGAGATATTAGTACTCAAATCTGTGCACGATGCTAAACTTGTGTAGTGCCTTCTTGAAAATATCGACATGTGGAAAAGTCTAACCCTCTCCTAACAATTGTTCCTTCCATTTACAAGAATTCATCTCAGGTCTTGGTGTTGGTGTGATTTCTACTCCACAAGGTAGGCTTAAAAAGCCTCCTACGCTACTGATAGTAGTGTCACTTTCAAAAGCACTTTCCCCACAGACAGCTTCATCAATGCAACACCTTTGTTCCGAAAGGCCGAAGAAGTTATCAATCCTACATGCATCATAACAATTTTTTTAAGACATTAACAATAATGGACTAGCTAGTAACAACTTCTATAACAACACAAATTGTCGCTTACCTATATGTATCATCTATTTCTTCCACTTGATTATCATGTCCTTGACATGCAATCCATTATATTCAAACAGGTTCTCAACATCACCATCATCGATGAGATCTACTAATGTATTATCATCAAAGCTCACTGTGTTTTTAATGTAGCAAGTACTTCCATCTATATCAAGCCACTCTCCTATCATTGCCTTGAATTCTTTCATCTTCATCCCCTTCTTTATTGATTTTACCCTCACATTTCCACCATTATATTTACATTCACCATTAACATTATCTACAAACTTTCCACCCACATGAAAAAAACATACAAGTGCCTTTGCATGAGTTGGATCCATAGTAAATGTTATCTTCCATTTTAACCTGTAGAAATTTCATCAACATGTTAGATACTCACCAATAATTTTTTCCTCACTTTATAAAATGAGCACAATATACGTACTTCCTCCATTGACAACTTGCAGTTTATGTTTTGATAGCTAGACGTATACTATTGACTACACATATCACACATCCTTCCTATTCAACCTCACACATGAACCCATGTACGTCATCACCCCCAACAATCTTCCTCCCATTTTCTCTTTACCTTATCTGTCATACCCAAGCCATCCTTACTTACCAGTATTTTCTTGATAGAGGCTTTATCAGTAGTATAACGTACCAAGCTTGCATCCTAATGAATGTATCTATCTTTTGGACATAATAATCATAACAAGATTAAATGCCCATCTCAGACAGTACGACATTTTGCTGTTGCACAAGCTTGGTTGCTTCAATCCCTTTCATCATTTACCTATTACTCAATCTAAACCCTATCAGACACCACCCCTACCCTTATGCAACTCGCACCTCACAATGCACACACCAAAGAAATAAAAGTCAACACACCAAGATGAAGGCCGTTTATCTTACGTAAGTTCCACTGCTCACCCTGTCTTCACCTTCAAACCCACTTACCCATAACTAAACTCAATAAAAATCAACTACAGCAATTGTACGATGATGGTTAGAGGGGTAGGAGAAGAGTTTTTACGTGAAAAATTATTTCAACTTACCTCCTCTTTCAGCTTTCAACCTCCAGTGAAGTACGTAGGAAGCTTCATCACTCTCTCTTCAAGCCATATTGCTTTATGTTTGTCTCACGTTACTTTTGATCTTTTATTGCTTAAGGGGGCATTTTCGTCATTTCTCATCAAAAGCAAAAACCTTAGCAGCAATTTGTCCTTTTGGAAATTTAGGATAGCTTTTTAGGTTTCTTTAATTCACTTATCATTTTCTTGTCATTTTCCCTTAAAACAATGTTGTTGGAGTTTTAAAAAATAATAATACGTGGCTCCGCAATCGTGGCAGAATAATTCCCACAAGTGAGTGGTCGAGGGATTTGAACTCATAAGAATTAAAGCCACCAAATCATCAATTCCATTTAATATTATGGTGCAAAAAAATGTAGTAAATTTAGCTTCCTAATTTGTGCATAAGATCAACTACAATTATCAAATTAATATTAATTGTATTTGTTCCTATGCTTATATCCACTTATGAAAGTTTGAGATTATGAAAATAGGAGTTATTGGCTCCCTCATGGGTTGTTGTTAATTACATTATCAATGCTTGTTAATTTGCTAATTGTAGTAGTTCTTTGTATGTATATTCAGAGGTGAAAGTTTGGGAATATGAAAAATAGTTGTTAATTCCCTCATGTGATGTTAATTCCCTCACCTGTACTTGTTAGTTTGCTAACTGTAGTTGTTTTTATGGGTATATTATGGGCGAAAGTTTAGGCATTTGAAAATTGGGGTTTGTTCGTTTGCTAATTGTAGCTGAGTTTATTACATTTTTTTTTTCTTGCACCACATGATTAAGGGCCTATTTTGTTCAGTTGCAAGCTCATGTGATAGTGCAATGCAATGCAGCCAAGGTAACTAACAATGGTTTCCCAGCAAACCAGGACGTTATGTTGCAATATTAATCTTCGTAACTTGTCTTTATGTATTTTTTGGAGGAGGCGAGTAAAGGTATCAACACCGGCAAGATGAAGGAGGAGGCAGAGATGAAGAGGTTGAAGGGATCGTTCATGGTTTCGAACACGGTGGGGAAGAAGGTGAGCGGTGGTGTCCAACACCAGGAAGGTGGAGAGTTGGTAGGGATGAAGAGGTGATGAACATTCATGGCTTTAGACTTGGTGGATAAGGAAGGGAATGACATTGTCACCAACAAGGTGGAGAAGGAGGGTAAGAGGGGTTCAAATGAAAAGAAGGAAAGGGAATTTGATTTTGGGGTATTTTGAGTACTTCATGTTAAATATTAACAAAAAGACATTTAAAATATTGCAACGGATGGTAATACCATTTACACAGAAGGTATAAATGGGGATTACCAAATCTTTGGAAATCCTTATTATAATGATAAACTTGTTTACCATGACTACAGAGCTATCAAACACCACTTCAGTGGTAGGCCTGCAATGATGTTGATGGGAAACTAGGAGTATATTGCATCATCCAATGAAGGGGAGAGGAAGGGGAAGAAGATAATACATAAATCCCAAATACTGTCGAAACGCTGAACTGAGCTCCATGAAATACTAGTGCCAACATAAGTCAAAAGAACCTACTTAGTTGGCTTCTTCTTTGAATTTGCATTCACAGATTGCTGAGGCTTGGGATGCTTCTCAACCTCACTTCTCAAGAGGCTGAGTGTTTTACTTATAAAGATATTCTTGAAGCTGAGCGGTCTGTATATCGCATTGAATTCCTCCCGGACGCTTCCTGAACTTTCCGATACAACCATGGTCAGCGGTCACGTGCCCTCTCTTTTTTCTGTTCTTCAACCTCACCTTCATCTTTCGCGCGCTTATGACCATGCATATCCCACTTCCTGGCTCTCAACTACGGCGCGGCCAAGGGGGGATTTCGCATTTGAAGAGAGAGAGAGAGAGAGAGACTTTGTGAGATGAGAAAAAATGAACGTCTTGGACAGTGTGAATGAAATTTGGGTATTCTCACCGTCTTGTGCAGAGCTTGAAGTGGCGTGTGAAAATTTATAACGGGAGTTTTGAAATTTGAAAGTTGTTCTTATAAAAAGTGATTTGGTGAAAGAGTTTTTAAATATATATTGATATTGATGGTCTGACCATGTGGTTTGCAACTTCTCTATGCTTTTGATCTATTTGGTTAGGTTCTCTCCTTTCCAGTATTAATGGGGGTCATCAAAAGAGGTTGTGGTATTGGTTAATGGAGGAGGGAGAGAGGAAGGAGAAGATTATGAGGCGTGATGATGATAAGGAGGGATTGAATAAGTTGTTGGCTGGCATATTGACAGTATGTTTGTCAACCACTTTTAAAATCATTTTTATGCAAGTTAAGATAAAACTCTTCTCGCATACTTAAGGTTCAAAAAACTGGACCGGGCATTAAACCGGTCGAGGCAGTGAATCAAGGGTTAATGGATCAGATCGGGGTCAAACCGAAGTTAAACCGGTCATATTAAAATAATGATATTTACGTGACAATATTAAAATATAATACTTTTAATAATGTTTAATTTCAAAATATTCATCTTTATCAGTTAAAATCTTTTAGTCATTGTAATATAATCATTCATAATAAAAAAAGCATCATTAAAATTCATTCATCAATCATAAAATGCTAAGAATCAATCATAAAAAAACCATGTTTGTAGTAAAAAAAAAAAAAGGAAAGGAAGAAACACCATTTAGTTCTTCCCTTTGTCACTAAATATTAATAAAAGCAGTAAAAAAAAAGAGAAAGAGAAATTGCATTAAGGTCCCATATTAAAAAATTAATATCAGAAAGGTTTTAAAGGTTGCCATTGATAACTTATTCACTTGTCAATGATACTCTTTTATTGGTTATTAAAAACTTTTTGAGACCTTTTTAATATTAATTTTTTTGCATGGGACCTTAACGTAATTTTTCAAAAAAAAAAAAGCAAAGGAAGCATATAAAAATTTTTAAAAAAAAAAAAAAGAAAAAAAAGCATATAAAAATGTTTTAAAAAATATATATATATTTGACCCGGTCAACCCGGTCCTAGGTCCAACTCTCACCCGGACCGAACCACCGGCCGGTTCACCGGTTTTCGATCCGATTTTTCATACTATACACATGCTTA
>QFDD01000679.1:0-41784 GCA_006871305.1 Vachellia collinsii
GACAAGCACTTTATTAAAGAAAAGGAGGATGAAGGAGTGATTGAAATAACTCATGTGTCATCAAAGCAGCAAGTAGGTGACCTTTTCACTAAAGCACTAGCGAGACCGCAATTCGAAGAGTTACGAGGCAAGCTGGGAATGAAAGATATCTATTCTCCAGCTTGAGGGGGAGTGTTGATGTTCAACCTTGGGCCTTAGGCCCAATTAGAGTATTATCAATAATTATCTTGTGATTAGCTGTCAATATCCCTAAGATAATGACAGATTATTTGCTCCTTTATTTTCTCAGATTCTCTTGTAATTATGGGCTGATTCTAGGGATTAAGAATAACCTAGAATTAACTCTATATAATCGCTGCTTTGCTGATGGAATAAACAGTTTTTCATAGCATCAAACTGTTCAGAATTCAAACAGCATCGGACTAAAATGATTCTTGATAAGCTTCAATGGAATGGCAGAACCATTCTAGAACTTCCATCACTAAGCCAAAGCCAAGATCATGGTAATAACTTTTCATGAAGTGTTCTTTATCACAAGGGTCTTTCTCTAACTTTGCAGATAATGTAGTGGACATGCAGATAGAGGTTGCATTACTTCCTTTAACAGGGGAAAAAAGTAAGCGCTTACTGAACATTTATTTAAAACTATATGCAATATATGAGAATTTTCAGAATCAACTTTAACAATAAAAAGGCAGCTTACGTTTCAATCGTCATGCCAATACATTTTGTTGCACCATGCTCGGAGTAGGCAACCGCCTCTTCAACATTTGCAGAAGTGTGTCCAGACAAAGCATCATGAAGATTCCTTATAAAGTAATCACGGTAGTCAGCTGGAAGGGACATGAAAGTACCACCCATTAAAATGAACTCAACCTGAAAAACACATCATTATATCATTAAGGACATATTATCTACAAATATATTTCAGCAGTGACAAATTCAAGAAATGCATATTTTCCAGAATTGAGATCATAACCTTATCTACACTGTGACCCAAACGCTTAAGCTGATCTATCCTGCTTCTAGCTTGGACATATGGGTTATACCTAAATCCAGAGTGGCAAGTACAACATTTACAGTTATTAGCAAGTACAACATTTACAGCGATTAGCATGAGTATTCACAGGGTGAATTTTACTGGATCATATCACCAGAGAATAAGCATCCAGAAAAAGGAAATATGGAAAGAATAACTAATTTTTAAGAAGCAATTGAATTAGAAAGAGAACAATTCGCACCTAGCGATAGGTCCAAACTCTCAAATACTTTTCAGTTTTCACCATTTCAAGTATGCAGCATTGTGGATGATGGACTAATATCTATATGCAACAGAATTCCCAACCAAAGTTTCTAGCGGTCAGGGACATAGAGTTGCATCAAGAAAATAGATGAAAGAATACTAAAGATAATTTAGTATCTGGTCTACCGTTATTTAAGACTCGAACTCCTTCCTAGCAGAGATTAATGTATACTAATAGTGTACATGATTCAAGGATGTATAATGCATCTTATGAGGGAGTTGAGATTTTGAAACAGTATTTTAAAGTATAATACACTGGTAGAGAACTCAACAGTAATCTGGAGGAACATTTTAAGCTAAACTGTCAATCTGGGGGTTATGATATAATTGCCCTAGATGCTTCAACAATAATTGAATATTCTGATTCTGATAAAATCCCCAGGAAGCTCAATTCAGGCATAATCTAGACTGATTGTGAAGGAGTTTCATCTACCATAACTCAAACCAACATGCTTCGACAAGAAATAAACAAGCAAATAGAGAGCTTCGTAACCTACCTAGCTCGAATTGCACGCATACTAGTTGGTTCATAACCAGTGTAAGACTGAGTGCTGTACTCAAAATCCGAATCAGGCCCTCCGGGGCAGTATACGCAAATGTTACCAGTTGTCGCTATGTGAGGGCAACGGTGTGGCTTGGACATGACAGCCACGACGGCTATTCCAGAGGCGGTTCGGACAGGTTTGGCTCGAAGCTTCGGCAGCAGTGCTTCCTTTTCCGTCTCCGGTAGGGCGGCTATCATCTCCACTAGCTTGGGTGCACGTGAAAGTCCATACTTGCGACATGCTGCGGATTTGAGCGCATTCAAGTCGACGTTTTGGCCTTTCCGCGAGAGGTCCACCATAGAGTTGACGATCTCTGCAATGGCTCGAACCCGGGCTTCCTCTTCCGAAAGGCCATGGGCTTCGAACCCGCCCTTACCCGGTCGGGGGGCTTTCCTTGGCTCTGCTACAGCCGCAGCCGCCATGAGCAACAGTGTTGAAGTGGGAGAAGATACAGAAGACCGTAGATGCTCTGATATCTATTGTCTTGGCAAAAGTTCGTTTCTCTATTGGAAAGACCTGCGACCCTGTTTCTCTCGTCCCTTTTCCTTCCTTGGCATCCTCTTCTCTGCTTTTATTTTGTCACGGTCATCCGTCTTTTTCTCAATTTATAACTATTAAATTATTGAATCAATGTCAGTTAATAATTTAAATTTAGTTTTGGCAAAAAAAAAAAAATTAAATTTAGTTAACTTTTATCATCAAAATGTTAAATTATTTTAAAAAAATAATTAATCAAATTTAAATTATATCTCGATTAATGATAGAAATTTATGATAGAAACTATCTCGATTTGTGGAAGTTTATTTTTCCAGCGTCTGCGTCTCATTTCTCTTAACTTCTCCTTCATATATATAAGGCATTCAATACGCGTAAAGCGACGTCGTGTCAATGATGGAGGGCTAACCTGATCCGTTCATCCCAACTAGAAATCTTGGCCGTCAGTTCAGTCTTTCACGTTCTCCTTCGACCATCGCAACGCTAGGCACCTCGTCCGTCTGTTCCTTCGTCCTTGGTCACTCTGTGCTTGCCAAACTCGGACGAAGGTTGTGCTGTATATTCTGTTGCAGAAAAAGGAAACTTGGATAGATGGGGGAGGAGGTTTCAAAGAAGAGAGAATTGGAAGCTGCAATCCTTGACAAAGCTAGCGAAGTGATATCAACTATAAAGAATGCCAAACACGTTGATCAAGTCATTTGTGCTCTTAACTCCATAGCTACCCTTCTTTTTCCTATTGACTCTTCTCGTATTTCAGGTTATTCCTATGTACCATTTCTCGCTATTTCGGTGATCCCATGCTTCTGCTTCTTGTTCTCTGGCGAGGTTTATCAGTTGCTTTTCTTGTTCAGCATTTAGCCGCAAAGACACTTGCATTTTTGTTGTGGCACACCATAGAATGAAACTGGAATGAAATGTTAATGGAAAGTGAAGGATTAAGCCAAATCCTTTTTCTATTATTTTTTTATTGCTCCCAAAGTTTATATGAAAGCTGTATCCAAATGTATTCTTCAATTTTTTGCTCCAGTCTTTGAATTGCTGATACATTGATTTGGAGAAAAACTGATATTTGAGTATCGGGAACTTGACAGGTAGCATTGATGAGAGTTACCGGGACCAGGTTTCTGTCATTAATCTCTTCAAAATTTTGAAATGTTGTACTGAACTTATGGCTTTAATCTACATTTTCATCAGTTAAATATTTTTTTTGTGGCATGTTTAGGTCATAGGAGTCAAAGTTCATTCAGCAGAAGAGCGGGCAGACTGGTGGCAGGCATTTTACCAGGGGATTGCTTTTCCAACATTAGCTCGTTTCTTGTTACTTGGTAATGCTTTTTAAAATCATTTATTTTATCACGCATTAGCACTTGGGGAACTATTAATGTGGTGCATGTTTTAATTGTTGGGCTTTCTTTTGGATGTTTTGAATAATATCCATATAAGGGCATGACTGCGGGGTTTGGCTAAGAATTTGATCGATGACTCTTCGCAGGATCTATTTCGAAGTGAATTGTTCCCAATTCTTCTACTTCTTTTTTCCCGTGGTAAAATATTATCAGCATTTTGCTTGTCCAGTTTTTCTCATACAAGATGCAATTACCTGCAGATGTTGCCCCCAACTGGCTGGCTTGTTTTCCCTTTTCCGCAAAGAAACATGTTTATGATGTTTTCTTTGTTCATGGACTTATTCCCGAGGTTGTACAGATTTTGGCTCTTTCACTGCAGCATAATGGAAGTTATGGTCCAGATATTAATGCTGCCCTCTCAAACTCTGAAAGGTGTGATTGTTAATATTTTATTGTCTCTAGAATGCTTTTCCCTGATTTAAAAGTCATTTATTCTGACAATCATGTGGAAGTTAGTTCATATCCTGTACCTTTATGCTTTAGATTCTGTAGACCATCTAGAAATTTTAATACAGAATGTGTAAATCGCTTGTTGTTTTCTCCCTTTCCTATATCAGGCTATTCCTTACAATATATTAGGTATTATCAGTTAGGAATCCGATGCATATATCTGAATAGTAATACCCATGGTAGAGGGACTGGCAATTCTTCTTCCTTCCTTCCTGCCTTCCTTCAAATTAAATTTTCTTGAATTTAATTATTACAACATTGACATGTTTTAGTCCTAATAATGATGCTTTTATAACCATACTTTTATTTCATCCCCCATTTACAATCTGAAATGATGAAACATCAGGAAAAATGATTCAATTTTTTTGGGCATCTATGATAGGTTGCTTGTATTGTGCTTGATTGAACATAAAGGAGTGCTTCAATTGGCAAGAGAGTTTGGTGGTTCTTATAAATCAACATGTTTTAGGCATGAACAACTCAAGGCAGATGTATCTAGGGTGGCTCAGATTGTTGCATCTATTCCTGACAAAGCAAGAATGAACTCTCTGACTTCATTGTCATCCCAGTATCCTCATTTTTAAGTGTTGGTTTGGATAGTGGTATGCTCTATATGTGCATGATTTTGCTGTTCTTTTTAAATTGATCAACATATCTTGATGTGTCATTCTTTGCAGATGATAATGATGTTCTTACTTCTTAGTTCCTTGGTCCATTCTTCCATGTTTTTTCTTCACCAAAAATATTCAGCTTGTTCTTCAGGCAGATTATCGTCCAACTGCTCTCCCTGGCAGAAGAAAGAGATATGATTCTGTACAATAGAGTGGAGTTTGGAGAAACGGACAATAATGCCACTCTAATATTTGTTGGGGAATTGTTTACTCGCATTTGTCGCCGTGGCTCTGCTGGTAACTAGAAAATTTCAGGCGCTGAGAGAGGTTCATCTGTGTCTGTATGATTTGTATTGGCCTTTTACCTTTGTGAAATAGATTTTTGCTTCTTATAATGTTTTAATTTCCTGGAAAAATTCATTTTCTGCATGGATAAATAGCGAGATTAAAGCAACATCATGATGGAATTTTTGAGCCATTCTGTGTTGTGATGTCTCCATTAATGTTGTGGATTGCAGTTGTGTCTGGACTAGTTGTTCAAAGTTGTAAAGTTGTTTCCTGATTGATTCTCTTTTCTTGTAGATCTGTTATCAAGTGAAGTAATACCCCGAGTTCTAAGTCATGTGCAGAGTTGCTTGCTAAGTAATGATTCACTTACTGAGGAATTGCTTGAGTCAAAGCCAAATTCTATTTTCTGGTTGAGACTTATGGAGGCAATTAGAGATCCCTATACAGTGGAAAGAATCTCTGAGCAGATTTTGCATCAGTTAGCTTCTCAGCATGCAAATGATATCCTGGCCTATTGGGTCTTGTGGTTGTTGTTTCATCGCACTTTAAAGCATCAGGCTTCTGTCAGGTTAGTGGATATATGCTACTCTTTCGGTTATCATGTTTGGCTTATTGTCAGGCTGAACAATGTTTCTCTTTCAGCCCCTTTCATCATGTGAATCACTTTAATGTGCAGCCTTACCTGTCTGTCCGAGATAGCCCAAATCTAATGTTGGGTCAAGGGAAAGAAAATTGAAGGATGAATGATTACTTTTTGAAGGAAGATTGGATCTAGAGAAAAGTAAATAGAAAAGACAAGTATTATCCTGTTGTATTCGTACCCTTAATTTAAATAGTTGTGAATTCTGCAAGATTATATGATTCTTTAAGGACCACTTTTGTGAGGGATATCATGCCTTATTAAATTAATTGAAATCCTCCTATGTTATGACTCTAATCCTAACAGACCCTGATCCTACCAAACTTTTAACAGACTTAAAAAACTAGAAAAAACAACACAGATGCTTGGGATTAATAAAACTGTTACAGATTACACAACAGGTTACAATGAACAAGAGACGCCAATTACACATACACTCAATGAGACACTAGAACCAACTCAAAAAACGTACACCAACACATTAACAAAATATGATGAAGAAAGACCCCTTCCTCCACCCCTACCAATCTTTCAAGAGGATTGGCTGTCTCCACTCCAAAGGCCTCTGCCCTTAGCCACTTTATCTTCAAAATTCTTCTCTGTCTCCTACTAGACTGAAGGGAAGATTTATAGAACCCAAAAAGTAACTATCACAGCCCCCAACCTGTGGTCTTTGTCCACAGCCATAATACAACCACCCTATTTCCTATTTCTTTCTTCCAAATGGTAAGTCAAAGTGCTGACCAACAAAAAGTATCTTTCCCTTTCCATACATTTTCCTTAGTTTCCAAGAGTGGTCTTAACATTCTATTTATCAGCAACCTCTTTGGTCTTGCCTCAATATTAGCTGGTTTTTCTTGCTCTGAGAAGTAGAATTTGTGAAGATTTTGCTTTTTCTTTGGTGGCTTCTTTTTTCGCTGATGACAGTTTTCCTGTTTCCATGGCCACTGTCTAGGTCTCTGTTTGTGGACAAATTCCTGCTCTGGAAAGTATTTCCCTTTAGGTGTCTGAAGTGGATTCTTCAATTTTCTGTTCAAGAATGCCCACCAAGCACCATTGTATCTGGGCATAGTCGCCCTGGGCTAATAAATTTAGTCCAGCGTCTGGTGGCTGTATGGTCTAAGAAAGAATTTGTGCAAACAGCATCTATTGAGCAGCAAGCTTGTATCCTTTTCAGTATACAGCGATCTTTAAACTGTGGGAGTGGGAAAACACTGTTCCAATATGATATAAATCCTTTCCTCGTATATTACATTCTTGCCTACTTCCTTCTTATGAGCATACCCTGGCACTGATGCTGTATACATTTTAATGCATATATTTACGTTTTCTTTCAATATTGTTTCCCTTGATCATGCCTCAGATATATCTGCAGCTCTGGGCCTTTCCCTTGAGACAATGACTAAAGAAGAATTAGATGGGACGAAGGATGTTATGCATTTGATTCTTCAAGGAGTTAGTTGTAATTACATTTACTTGTAACTGTTGGGTGTGTTGGTATTAGTGATGGCTACTATGCATATGTGATTTGTGGATTACTGCCTATCACAATCCTCAGGAACGCTATGAATACCCAGCCCTAGCTTAAGGAAAATTATGTTAGAGCTGGAAGCGGTCTATTAGTACTCGGGGGGATTTCTAGATAGGGAAATTGCTCCACTTCTGATTAAATAATCTGCACTCTGAATTTCTGATTTCCTTTTTATGTGTGTGTATATTTGTATCCTGGAAAAAAAAAATAGTAGAACTACATGACAGGATCCTGAATTTTTGTGCTGGTTGTTGCCATCTCTCTTTTAAGAAATAGCACTTTCCATTCACTTTCTAATATTTTGTGTAAATCTTCCAGGTAGGCTGGAGAGTCCAAATAATTTAGTTCGAAGAATGGCTAGCGCTGTTGCTTTAGTTTTGTCTAAAGTTATTGATCCGAAAAATCCTCTATACCTTGATGATAGCTGCAGTGGTGAGACAATTGATTGGGAATTTGGATTAAATGTCCCCAAGAAAGGCACTCTAGCTGCATCAAACTGCAAAGAAAAAGGTGTCGGAGAAACAAAAATACTAACACTCTCTGATCCAGATAGGGGCTCTGTCGGTCTCTCTAATAGCAGGATAAGCACGAGTAAAAGGGATAAGAAGAAGTGTTTGGAATTTAATGTGCTTGATCCAGATGAGATTATTGATCCAGCTTCGTTAAATCTTGAATCAGACTCTTGTATTGATGATAATGATATGGATCATAGTGGAAGTGAGAGTTCTTACTCCTCAAGTGATTCATCTTTACAGCCATATGATTTGGCAGATGATGATTCCGATCTGAAAAAAAGAATCTCACAGTTGACTGATGTAGTTGTAGCTCTTCGAAAAACTGATGATGCCGATGGGGTTAGTCATTAATTCCCACTACTTTATATAGTTGCCTCTTGATTATTTGCCACTTCATTACATAATGATGGAATTTAAGATTTCTGACAGTTGAAATAATGCCACTTGACTGTTAAGGTAAATATGGTGCGATGTTAACTAAATAGTTTAACAATTGCTGCAATTGCAAACTTCATTTGAGTGTTGTGTTTTAATTTTTGAGCTTCTATCAAACCAACCCTGATTAGCACCGTCGCATGTCGTCAGTTTGGAATGATATACAGACATATGATGACCTTAAGGAAATGAAGCATAACCCACCCTTATGATAAACGTAACCTAGTTGACTTCCATTTTAGCTAGCATAGAAGTTGATTATGTTGTACATTTTGCTGCAGGTGGAAAGGGCTATAGATGTTGCTGAAAAACTCATAAGAGCGTCCCCTGATGAACTTAAACACATAGCAGGGGATCTGACCAGAACTCTTGTTCATGTTCGTTGCTCTGAGATTTCGGTAGAAGGAGCAGAAGAATCGACTGAAGATAAACGACAAAAAGCATTAGTTGCCTTGTTAGTTACCTCCTCATTGGAATCACTGGATACTCTGAACAAGCTATTATATTCTCCTAATTTAGATACCAGCCAACGCATTATGATATTAGATGTCATGACAGAAGCAGCTCAGGAGCTTGCTGAAATGAAAATTATGAAACCCAAACACAAGACTGGATCCCTCATCTCATTTGTTTCAGACACCCAACCATGGTTCTTGCCTAGCAGCTCAGGGCCTCCTGGAGCTGGTTCCTGGAGAGAGATCTCAAGATCAGAAACTTTATTGAATTGGTCAAATAGCTATGAGAGGGAACTTCCCACTAAATCAAATCAAATCAAGAAAGGGAAGACACGCCGGTGGAGTTTGGGATTGCCCTCTAAACAACAGAATGTGATGGAGTGTTCCCAGAACAAGTTTCCCGTTTATGCTGCTGCGTTCATGCTCCCTGCCATGGAGGGATATGATAAGAAACGGCATGGTGTTGATTTGCTTGGTAGGGATTTTATTGTCCTCGGCAAACTTATTCATATGCTTGGGGTTTGCATGAAATCTTTAGCAATGCACCCAGAAGCATCTGCGCTTGCTCCCTTCCTTCTGGATATGCTAAGATCCAGGTATTGACTTGGCAGTTTTTTATTGAACTCCAAGCTGTGAGAGGGCCTAATGGATTTAATACTACTGAATTTCATAGTCTACAAATTTCCATCTTACCGACATAAGTATGCCTTATAAATTCATTCAAGTAGAACAGAGTTTTTGTTTGGATCAGCTTATTTTAAGGGTATGTTTGGATTCGTTTTTAGAGAATAGCTTCTGTCTCGGTTTGCGTAAAAGTTACTTAAAGAATAGATTTTGGAAAATAGCTTCTGAAAAAGCTGGAAAAAATAGCTTTTTCGGAAAACCATGGTTTCCACTCCCAAATCATGATTTTGAGGGTTAGCAGCTATTCTGGAGAATTTGAAGATATTTGTGTGACTTACACAAAACTATGGTTTTGAGAGTTGAAAGTTATTTTGCAATTTTTAGGCATATTTATCCTTCATTTTTTGAAACTATGGTTGTAAAGTGTGACCCAAACATGCTCTTGTATTGTAAGAGGTAAATTTGTAAGATGGGTTTTGTTTCAGATTATATAAAAGGGCTTGGGTATCCCAAATAAGTATTAAGATGTGCATGTTTGGTTCACCATGTTTTGCTAGTGTGCTAATGCAGGCAAAATTGCATGTGTATGCAGGGAGGTATGCCATCATAAGGAGGCATATGTGAGAAGAGCTGTTCTTTTTTCAGCTGCATGCATTGTGATCGCTCTTCACCCAACTTACATTGCAACTACCTTGTTGGAAGGAAATACTGACATATCTGCAGGCCTCGATTGGATTCGCACTTATGCGCTTGAGGTAGCTGAGTCAGACACAGATAGAGAATGCTATATGGTAGGAATTTAGAAGCTTCAAGAAATTACTAGAATCTCGTCTTCCTTCTCCCACCTTTTAGTTCTACACAGCCCTCCATAACTCTTTTGCTCCATTCTCCTCTGATCTTGAATTTACTTCTAAAGCTACTTTCTTTTGTTTTAATTTTGTGGTTGACCATAGATGGCTGTGAAATGCATTCAACTCCACGGAGAGATGGCTCTTCAGACTTCAAGAACTTTAGAGTCACAAAAAAGTTCATTCAAGGCAAGTCCTGCTCTGCCCTCCAATGCTTCAAAGATGACGGTGAAAATTCCCTACTTAAACGGGAATTAGTGATCCTATTATGCAGGATTTCAGTCTTCTATTCACTCCTTTTTTATGGTCATTCCTGTAATCTTTGTTTATAAATAGGATAGGATTCTAAAATTGGCTATTGTTAAGTTTGACATAGATACTTGTACAAATTTCAAATTAGACTTGGGCATTGTCAATCTCAATTGAAAGTAGCTCTTATATAGGTTTTTTCTAATGCATGTTAATAGAGTATCTTGTAACCTCATATTTCATATATAAATAAATATTTTTTAAAATCTTATATAGGTTTTTACATAGGCCTTTCTTGAAAATTGTTATATTTTTTTGTCAAGACCTGATTTTTGAAGATATATTTTTTTTTTAACACATTGATTTCTCAAATGAAAATTAGAATCTCATGACATCGGAAACATTTCAATGTATAAAATATATTCCGAATATTGATTGGAATAAAATATTTGAAAATTAATATCTAAATTAAAAAAAACTGATTTTTATATGTTAGATTGATAAAAAAAATGTTTGAAGATCAAGAATGAACGTTTTTTAAAGAAAAGAAAATAAAATAAAAAATTAATCCCTTAACCTTACAGTTTTCATTCAATTGTAGTTTACTTTCTATTTTTTAATTCAGTATAACTTAATTCTTATAATTTTAACAATAAAAATTGAATTGCAGTTAATCAAAGTTTAAGAATTAAATAGCATTAAGTAGAAGTGTAGGGATTTATTGAATTAAAATTATATTAACTAAAAGATTAAGTTCATGATTAAATTAATAATATAAACTATTTTTTTAATATAATTTATAATTTAGAAGGGAAAAGTATATATAGCTTTGTGTCGTTTTGTATTATTTTTGTAATGTACTTTTTATAACCCACGCCTAGTTTTCCCCGAGAAAATGTTTTACCGATCCTCGCGAAGCCAACATAGTCCACGTGAACACGCGACTCATACTCTGACGAAGCATAGTAACGTGGGACTTAAGGCCCATCCTTTTCCAGGTAAAGCAAACTTGATCGCTTCGATCAAATTCTCAATGAAACGTTATAATTTATTTAAAATTAATTTTTAAAAAAGTGATTATACGCAAATAAATACAAATGTATGAGGAGTTGTATGATTTATGAAAGCCGGAGGCTTCAACGTCAGAATCAGGTCATGGCCGTCTCTTTCCTTCCGAGCTTCTTCTCCACCTTGCTTCCTTCAAAGTCATCGGTCCCACGTCCGGCCTGCCTCCACTGTCTCCCCTCACAGCTCCGTCTTCAACAATCCTCATTAGAGTGGTCGCCGCTGGTTTCAGCCAGCGACCTCACAAAATCTTTTTCATCGCTTTCGTCCCTTCATGCGAGTGATTATTCACCCTTCTTGTGCCCTGCACTCGCGTATTCAAATATTTTCTTCTTCAAATCCGCATATAACGTTCAGGTCATAGTGAGCGAGAATGAACCTGAAGATAAGCTGCTGAACCGGTTCAGGAAAGAGGTCCTGAAGGCCGGTGTGCTTCAAGAGTGTAAAAGGAGGAGATTTTTCGAAAGCCAACAGGAGAAGAAGAAGAGAAAATCCAGAGAAGCTGCTAAAAGGAACCGATGGAGGTTTTAATATTTCTCTTTTTCTCTGTTATTTGTTCATGATCTTAGTTTTATTTCATGTCTTGTGGTTGTCGATTTTGGAAGCTTTAATTTAGCAATCTGTCTGTTACTCTCGATACATTATTGTTCTTAACTTTGAAATTGTGCATTTCTGTTTTTTTAACTATACCTATGTGTAGGAGTTTATCTGTTTCGAGCTCATTACATTTTGAAATAGATTAAAGTCAAGTTTGCCACCCTGATCAGTTATAGTTTTTGTGTGTCTAGACAATTGCAGAAATATGCTTTAACTTTCTCATTCTTAAAATTACTGATTATTTGCTTGATGACTTTGGCATATTGAAATTATCCTTGCTTGTTCTGCTTGACTAAGCTCGTAAATGCTCAATGCGTATTTCACGGTGAACTGGTCGGTGATATGGTTACAAAATGAAGCGCTGATTAACTACATATAACATATACCTATAGTGGCATTGAGGGATGTCACTTTATCGATTTCCATGTCCTCTTCTTCCTTCCATTACTTAGCTCTTAAGAGCAGCTGTGATGAACTATGAATGCTAAGATTTCTGTAGAATAATTCGAACGAAAAAAAGATTGCTTGAGAAGACTTTGATTAGTGTATTGAAAACAGATAAACAAAATTGTAGAATTTGTTATGCAATAGTATTCCATGATTATTAGAGCTGAACTTATGTTTCTTCATATGCATGATTTTCCACCTTGCAGTAGTTTGGCCTTAGTGGCTTGATAGTGAAATATTTTGCGTTTGGAACTTATGTTGAAATAAATTGTCAGTCCCCGAGCTGTCAGCTATGAAATGGAGTTTAGAATAAATGTTGGATTTTGCAAGTGATGAGGGGAAAATGAAGTAAATTTCTGAGGTTTGGCATGGAAGTACTTATTTTATGAGTTTTGTCGTGTAATGCCAATGAAGAGAAACAGAATCATAAAGGTTTGGTCATCTCGATAAACTTGCAGCATGAAAAACCATATGGATTACTTAGCATTGCCCCTCACCGTAGCTCTAGTTAATCTGTCATATTATGTTTAGATGCACTAATGTACCACTGATGATCAAAGATTTTTGCTCATTTTATTTATCCCAGTTGTGATGCGCTGAGCATTGATTTCCTCGCTCATATTTGGGTTTTGATTTGCGTTTTCAAAATCCTATGTCATTTTTTTTCCTATTTTGTCTTGTAAAGCTTCTCTTGCTTATGCATTTTCCGTTAAACATCTCTGCTGATATACCATTTCGAATGTCAGGAGGCCACAATCAAGAGCTCCAGTACAAAAGAAAGACGAAGCCCCTGAGAAGAAAAAGTATGATGATGAAAAAGATGATAACTGGGAACTTCCAGAGATAGATCTCCCATATTGTTGAAGTACAGAAAAACATACAAGATCAAATGAACTTCAGTCGAATACTTCTTGACTTCTTGTAGATGACTTCACACAAGTTGGCATTTTTTTCAAACTTGTTTTTATGTGGATTATCTTGTTTGTGCTGGTCTTTCAATTGTAATGGATATATGCCAGGGAATAAAAATTTCAATGTACAGATTAATTACAGCAGATGTGATATCAATGTGGTATTACTTTGGATGTTATGCCTCATTGAACTACATTGTTATTCCATGGTGTTCATAATTAGCCGTAGTTAACTGCATCATCGTACTGATCCTTGAATCTTTCATAGATCATTATGGTAGTTAACTATAGTAAATCTGGAAATTTTAAGTTTCAAATGGAAGTTGTTTTACCTTTTAACTCAGACTGCTTTTAACTTCGTAAGAGAGAAAATTGTTCCCCCTCCCAAAAAAAAAAAAAATTAATCATATTGTTAATTAATTGTGAATTTTGAAAAGAAATCCGACACAGCGGGAAACCTTTTCTATGCAGAGACATCATGTGAGGTAAACAGGTCTGGGCCAATAAAATGTAAATGAGAATAGGACGTGATTCTGATTTCACAGAATTAATTGAAATTGTTTGGCACCCGAAAGTCAGAAACTCAGATCAAGAATTATAAATAGTCTCTCAAATGATTGTTGCGGTAATAGTTGATGAGAAGCTTGCCAATTCCTCTAATCCTATTCACTTTCCATAGCCAGTAAACGAGTTGACCTGATGCTTTAGCTTGGCATTACTAGGATTAGCCTTACCCCAAAAATAAGCAGTTTAAAAAAAAAAAACTAAAGATCAGTTATATTTATTGATCTGTTTATAAAATAAAATCCACTCCATCCAAAGTATACATTCTTTTCGAAAATAATATCATGATTAAAAATTATGAGAAAAACTATTTAAAATTTTGAATACTTAATATTTACACATGATTTTTACATGAGTAAGAAATCAATCTTAAATTTTAAATAAAATTAAGATATCAGAATCATAAAATGTTTTCATGATGATTATAAAAATCAAATTATTATGTAATGTATCAAGACGAAATATTGTAAAACCAAACAATTGATATACTATAAGAAGGTTTTTTTTTTAAAAAAAAAGAAAAAAGAAAAGAAATGAAATGATTAGTATAAAGTCTATTCGAAGGCTTCTGGATTAGTTCTAAACATAAGGTTGAATTTAATATTATCTCCTAAATGAATTATAAATAATTATCTTAATTATTTATTTTTAAAAATTCAACAACCTAGTTTAAATCACCTCTGATGGGAGGAGTAATGGATTATGCAATGCTTCATGAACACAATAATGAGAATTAATTAAAGAGTGCATTTTCTTTTTCGGTTTTTCCGCACAGGTTAACCGGGTAGGCGGATACCCTGTAAAGGACTGACATTTACATTATTTTTTTAAAAAAAAAAAGCAACCTTCTTCAAAGGAGAAGGCTAGCAATTCACCAAAAAAAAAAAAAAGGAGAAGGCTAGCAGCTGTGGAGCGCAGTTCCTCCTTCCTCAAGCAAAAGAAAAGAAGTTTAGAATCGCTGCTCAGTGGGTAAAGCGTTAAGCCGCCATGGAGGGACAAGAAGGGGTTCAGCAACCACAAATCGTGCTCGCTAACAAGCTCTTCCATCTCAGACACCCCGATGTCCCAGACATTGAAAAGGTCCGGCTCAAAGAGGAGGTTTTTACTCATGTCAAGGATAATGGTAACTGCTTGATTATCATCACAATCATTTTTCTTTAAAATTTCAATCAGCTTCAATCTTCCTTACATAATTCTTATCGACGTGGTGCAGATATGGTTCCTTTATACGAAACCCTAGTCGCTGAGTCTGTATTGCCCCTGGATCAGAGTATTTTGGACTCGATGCGTGCTAAAATAGATGAGGAACTCAAGAAGCTTGACGAGAAGTAAGTTCATTTTTATTCTTCAGTATACTTGGGCAATTTTTCCCGGAAATTTGAGGAGGCAATGATGAAAATTCCAATTAGGCATTTTATGTTATTTGATTTGACACGACATGGAGTTTGAGATTCAAATCCCAGAACATTTTTAGTTCCCTGTCATCTTAGATTGAGTGGAGATTGACTTCTATGGTATTTTTGGAGTTTTATAGTATGTGCTGATGTAACTCTCTTTATATGAATATAAAATTTAGAGGGTCACGGTTGTTATTTCAAATCAGCTAGCATTAAATCATCGTGGAACTTGGAAGCCTGTGAGCTTCTGGGATCTTTCTCTTGATTTCCACCCTGTTAGTTGGTATTCTATGGCAGATGGTCCAAAGGGGTCCTGAGCGTGAAACCTAATGATGCAAGCTATTAAATTAAGAATTGAATGTGGTCTTATAATTGACCTGAAATGTATAAGATGATAAGCATATTTGTATCTGTGATGAAAAACAAAGGTGTTCCAGCAATTAAATGCAACTGGAATTCTCCACTACAATAAATACCCCTCAATTTTCTGCATATTTTAACTCTCTCTCAGACCCCCTTTTTAGTTCTAATTTTCAAACTTCTTTTTAACTTTCCCTATGTAACCACATTCCTGCTAGATATTTACCTACGAAGTCATCCAAAATCTTGTTGCCCAAATATTTCCTTAAAGTCCCCGTTCAGATTCCGTAATCTGTTTAGAATTTTTCTCATTGCTTCCCCCGTTTTCTTTTATCTTTCTTATCTTAGTGCTTGACATGTCTGAAGAGTATCGGTTGATAACTTGATATTCTAATCCTGGCATATTTATTCCTGAGAGTACCAACATTGAATGAATTAACGTCTTATTCTTTCTTTTATTCCAGTTTTCCCTTTTTGTGCTTTAGTTATTAATATTAGTTTGGTGCAACTCTTGGTACCTTGTGTGAACCTTAGATTTGATTGGGTTGTTCTGACTAGATGTTTGTTTTGACCGAACCTCTTTTGGCAGAATAAGGGAGTTATTGGGCCAAATGGATCATAATAATTGCGTTCTTAAATCTGTGTTCACTTGCGATTTGAACTTTTTTTTTTCTGGGGAAATGGCATATAGTTTCTTATATCTGATGTGGGTGCTTTTTTAGGATTGCTGATGCTGAAGAAAACTTAGGTGAGAGTGAAGTTCGAGAGGCTCATTTGGCAAAGTCCTTGTTTTTCATCCGGATTGGTGACAAGGTATATAGCAACTATAATGTAATCACATGCTTCCTTTAATCTTCTTCTGGAATGTAAATGTCAGCAACATTGTCTCTCATTTACTAGGAAAAAGCCTTGGAACATCTCAAGTTAACAGAAAGCAAGACGGTTGCAGTTGGACAGAAGATGGATCTGGTGTTTCATACACTGCAGCTTGGTTTCTTTGACATGGATTTTGATCTCATTTCCAAAAGCATTGATAGAGCTAAAAAGTAATGAATAAAAATATTTTATTGTTCTCCTATTTTCATAATTTTCAGATTACTTTCAGATTCTAATGGTTTTCTTCTCGATGGCAGCTTGTTTGAAGAAGGTGGTGATTGGGAAAGAAAGAACCGGTTGAAAGTGTATGAAGGCTTGTATTGCATGTCCACTCGAAATTTCAAGAAGGCTGCCAATCTGTTCTTAGATTCTATTTCAACATTTACAACCTATGAACTTTTTCCCTATGATACTTTTATATTCTACACAGTTTTGACAAGCATTATATCATTGGATAGAGTTTCCATGAAGCAGAAGGTATTATACTTTTTCTTTGATTTTTTACTTTGGGTCACCTTTTTCCTTTCTATTATTGTTTCTGTTTCTTTCCAAGAGCTCCGCATATTTGATGTTGTTGACGTTAATTAATTTCCAACAGGTGGTGGATGCTCCTGAGATCTTGACAGTGATTGGCAAAATCCCATATCTTTCAGAGTTTTTGAACTCCCTCTACGACTGTCGATACAAGTCATTTTTCTCTGCATTTGGTGGGCTGGCATCTTCTATATGTTGATACTCTTCTAATGGTTGCTTGGAATATTAATTTCTTTATTGAAGATTCTTTGTCCCATAGCCTACAAGTGATTTCTGTGTATGACATTGAGAATTTGTGGAAAATATTTGCGAAGTGCTGGATAGTTTATATATGCATCTATTTGAACCTTTACTTATTATTTTTTGTTTCATTTTGAAATTTATTTTAGCTGGCTTGACGGATCATATCAAGTTGGACCGCTATTTGCATCCTCACTTCCGATATTACATGAGGGAGGTCAGAACCGTTGTGTATTCCCAGTTCTTGGAATCTTACAAGAGCGTTACAATTGAGGCAATGGCAAGAGCATTTGGGGTGACTGTGGATTTCATTGATCTGTAAGTGATTAATCATTTCAAGCTCAGTTTCGGTTTGATTCTTTATTGATGAAAAATGTTTGGGTTCTCTTGCTAGGCCTATTGAATGTTTATCTAACTCATCACAATGGTTTGCTTCAGGGAGCTATCTCGGTTTATTGCAGCTGGGAAACTACATTGCAAGATTGATAAAGTCGCAGGCGTTCTAGAAACTAACCGCCCTGATTCTAAGAATGCCCTTTACCAATCAACTATCAAGCATGGGGACTTTCTATTGAACCGGATCCAGAAGTTGTCGCGTGTTATTGATCTTTGAAGTGTACTATTTCTTGTGAGGACTTTGAAAATTTGTGGAGGGAGAATTTTCTTTTGAATGCGATAGGATGACTTCCAACTTATTACAATCAGGCATCTGCTTCTCAAATGGGATACAATTCAGCTCCAATGAATATTTTATACATTAACTTTTGGAATTTTTATTTCCATTATTCAATGGATATTATGCTGTGTCGGGCTAATTCGATTAACGTGTTCTTATGTTTTGTGATGATTGCAATATACATTCTAGTTAAAAAAAAATTAGTTTAATTTTAGATATCTTCTGTGACTCTTATATTCATTATTTTTTAAAAAAATTGCTTCAATTTTTAAGAAAATAATTAAAGAGAGACGTTTTAGGGGGGGGGGGAATAATATATTTTTGTTTTTTAAAAAAGAAAAAGGTCAAAAGAATGTGATGTGAAATAAATAGCAGCTCTTTTCCTTCGTTGGGCTTTGTTTTTTTAAACGTGTTGTTTTTTCCCCAGCAGCTTGAACCAACTAAGCAATAACATAGAAACGGGTTCAAAAAGGAACAACAGAATGGGCTTCAACTGCACCTATGAGCCCATTCTAGAGACACTTTTTTAAACGACGATAGAGGCAAACAAATATCAATGACCTAAAAGAGATAAAGAGGAATTGTACCCAAAAACAAAGAAAAAGTGGAAAACGAAAGCGTACATAGGACGATTCCCGCTCAATTTCTGGAATTAAATGTGAAGCGCGCCAATCTGCAGATAGGAAATATCGTCGTTTTATATCTCTGGCATCGCGTCGCGGGACGGGACGGCCCGGCCCGGACCGAACCGAACGGATGAGTGTTTGGTGGACACCTGAAAACTGGGTAGATTAAGAAATGTTCGGAAGAATCAGACCATCTCCTTCCTCGCTGGAAACGTTGGAGGGATCGCCATCCAAGATTCTCAAAGATGATTCTTTCTCCATTTACGGTACTCTCGCTTTGTTGTTACATCAACAATCTAACTTGTTAAAGAGTAATTGTGTCTGATGTTCAATTCGGTCTTTTTACTATGGCTTATCTATGCGTAATCTGATTCTTGAGTAGTAGGTGAGATGCGTTTTTCGAAGTTTTAATCATAATCAGAAGCATGTTTTCCCTGCAAGTTTAAATCTCACTGCCTAATTCCTCCTAAGCTAAAAAGAAAACTTGGGAATTTCCCGCGGGAAAGTAAATGATGTTCTCTTGTGAAGGAATGCAACTTCTATGTACTCCAAATAACCACCACCTATTTGATAAAACGCCTATTTTTTTGTTTACGTCATTCTCTCCTTCAATACCATCGTTTCAGCTATTTATGAACTAGAATGACACTCATCAGATCAGATTTGGGAGAATGCTCTGTGGGGCCATTTGTCCGTGAGTTGTTAACCCTCAGAATGAAGAGGATCGAACCACAGACTACATTTTATATAGCATGAGAATCTTAAGATGCTCATCAATTTAATTGGAGGTAATGGTTTTAGTACAATCGCCGGAACTAATGCAAGTTTTACTTGTTCTCGCCATTTTTGAGCAGAGGCTACTCTCATGAAGCTAAAATTGGGTGCTCAACGCGATACAAGTGCATTCTCCAAAGAAGCGGATGAGATTGTGACGAATGATTCTGCAATTAGTTCATCCTGCATTGAAGGAACAAATGTAGTGTCAAACTACATTTCAGCAAGCGCTTCAAGTTCTCAACATACACCAAATTTAGATGGTGGTGTCTCTATGATGATAGACAGTGATTGCTCTTCTATAAGTGCGTCTCCTAATATGGATCAGGTTTCCACTGTTACCTCGGAACAACAGCCAAGGCTCAGTAATATTTCAATCATTCATTTCTTCTCTAAATTAAAGGATTCGAGACGCATCGGTGGCATTGATTCATCCTGCGGCGAGTCAACATCTACAGAAAATGATCGTCCTCCCTCTGTATCATCAAGTCCTAGTGAACGTAATTATAGAAGTGAGACTGAAAGTATTCAATCTTCACCGGTTTCTGAATTGATGGAATAATTATGGGTCTGTGCCTATGAGATGGACGCGATGGAATAGTAGATTACTTGCTTTCCATCTTAGCTCACAGCAAACGTGAGATCTATGTACTATTTCAATCTATGTATTATTTCAAATACACTGGGAAAAAAAATTGGCTTTGTCACGAATTTTGAAAATGAACTTACGGTTTCTTCCTAATTTTGCTTGCTCCATAATGTAAACAGTATTGGTATTTGCAACTTTGCAGCGCATATTTCTTTTGTGCTTGGTAAACAACCCTTGATCGCAAACATAACATGAACTAAGAAAAAATACTGAAATCTTACAACGTCTCAAATTAAAAGATTAAATCTGCAATGCCAATGTATTGGCTTATTTTGGGGAACAAAAAATTGATCAAATCATTGCTCTTCAAGAGTCAAGACAACAGGTATCTCTGTTATTGGGCATTGGAAATGATTTACTCTCTGAGCCATGGTGCCTGGGCAGAAGTCCACTCTACCAACTCGCCTTCTTTGAACCATAGACCTACCACCATTGCAAATCATGAGAACCAGTCAGGAATCCCTCCACGTTATATAAAAAACTTCAACACAACATTAATGCTACAAATACTTTGACATCTGAAATAATACTCACTTCAATGATAAATATAGGAGCTACTTGAGGAGTTTGATTTAATTTTAAATATAAAACATCAATTTAATCTGTCTTCAAAAATTATAACCTTTACCCCTCAAATTATCTCTATTGTTTGTTCATATTAAGAGATTTCCGTTGATGGTGGTAATTCCAATGCAAATGATTGGATGAAGTATTTTAACAAACCAGCACATTCTTTTAAACTTAAATAACTTATTTATTTTTTTAATATCTATAAATTAATTATCCAGCTCTTTTATTAAACACATATGGGAGTGATTGAATTGTAAACCCATTATCTATCTTCCTCAGTTCACTAGGCCCCAAGTTCCATGGTTTGATACGTAGAGAATAAAACTCTATTCTTGATCTCAGTTCAAAACATGGATAACTTACTGGAGCTGGCATGCCGGTGTCATGGTGTGCCTACAACCTACCAGATTTTGATATGGTGGCAGTCATGCCGATTTAGACAGTAAACTTGAAGGTTGCATGTAGAACTTATCCTTCCTATAATATTTACTTTATTCACTTGATGCACCCGATTCCCACTTATTGCCCATGCCCTTTTTTCACATAGCTTATTATCAGTAACTCAGTCACCCCAGTGTCAGACTGCTAATAGATTTGATGTCTATTGGGAGGGACTCCCAGCATTGCGGGTCCATATCCTAATTTCCATAACTTAGAAATAGCCTAATAACCAGTCCGCTCACCAAATTAAAGCAGTGTCTGCAAAAAGTAGAAACATGATTTTGAACCTTAGGGGTCCCAGCTTCTAAAGCGAATCTGTTCCACATAATCCTTCTGGAAGTTTAAACTTATCTTCATTAAAGCATGTTAAAACAGACATCAAACAGTGTGGATATTTAAATTAACTGCTAGCTTTTCCTTCTTTTTTTTTGAAGGACTCATATATCTCTTCTCTTGCATCTATTGGTTCAAAGCATAAAGAGATCTTACCTATTTCACGCTGGCCATTCTCAGGGCTGTCGCTACCATGTATAATATTCCTGCCAGAAGTTCATCATAAGAAACTGACTTGTTCATACAATGCACAGAAAAATATGTCTAGCTGCAAAGTGATTTACATTCCTTACAACTTGTCCTGACCAAGTAATGACAAACAAAATTTACCAGTCAGATGCAAAAGCAAAAAAGGTTCTAACTTTTACCTTCCTGTCTGAACAGCAAGATCCCCTCTTATTGTGCCTGGTTCAGCTTGAAGAGGATCTGTAGACCCTATAAGCTTACGTGCCGAGGCCACCACTCCTACACCCTCCCAAGCCTTGCAAAAATATAATTATACCAAAATCAGTTAATCACCTTCAACAGCCAAATTGCAAAAATATAGATAAAAGGTGGATAGTGGAGGATTATATTATATACCATACACACAACAGGACCTGAAGTGATATAGTCTACTAGCTTAGGGAAAAATGGCTTTGCTTTTAGGTCCTTGTAATGTTCCTGTAACCAGTAGGAATGGTAAATGGAAACACATTTTCTATAAGAGAATTACTGTTGCACTTAGCACACATGAGAATGCAGCGAGTACGAACCTCTGCTAATTCTTTTGAGCATTGGAAGAGCTTCAAGCCTTTTAATTTAAACCCTTTCTTTTCAAACCGGGAAATAATTTCCCCAACCTAAACCAATGCCACACATTCAGAAAATCCAGTAGATGGAAAATCTAGAGAAAACGACACTTCAAAAACATATAACTTGTAATATTAACCATAAACTTTAAACATCAACATTTTTCTCAGACACAAATAAGATATTGTTAGTGCTTCCTAAAATTAACACTAGCTCTCCTCCATCTTCTTAACATTCCAAAGTGTTTGAGATTTTACTCCCTCAATACATTGTCGAAGGTCTCAAACTACAACCAAAAAAAATGCAGTATCCAAAGAAGAATGAGGCTTACGAATCCACGCTGGACACCATCGGGCTTCACCATTATGTAAGTTTGTTCAACTCGTTCCTGCATATGAGTAATTTTAAGAATTAAAAATAAAAGAAAGAAATGTTTGCGATGGGGTATTGATAAATAAGGGAGAAAAGAGAAAGCAAACCAGAGAAGCGATTAGGTGGGGAAGGAAGATGCCAGGTTTGGTGGAGCTTCGACGGGTGAGAGTTTTGACTTTGGATCGAGATGGGTAATCGGAAAAAAGATGAGAATTTGAAGGAAACGCAGGGAGGAGTGGTTTATGAGAGGAACGTAAGGTAGGCTTGTGGGTAAAGTAGGAGTTGCAGGTCGTCTTTGATGCAGAGCATCCAAAAGAGGATGAGATTGAAGCAACTCCGCCAAACACTGCCAGGCCTTCCATCTCTCTCTCGTCCCCTGTCCCTGACAGTGTCAACGCTGGGTAAAGTATAAATATCATATATTCATATTCCTCGGTTATTCATTTGTCACTTTTGTTCTTTATTTTTGAGAAAATTATAAATAGATTCTAATTAAGAAAGATAATTATTTTTAGTTCCATTTATAGGTATGTACTTATATATCAAATTTAAATAATTAATTTTAGAACCTTTATCTAGGCTTAATTAAATAATGGCCCCGCATTTTTAACATTTACATGTGTCACCTTATGCATGAAATCCAACAATATTAAGTATAACCGAATGAATAATGAAGAACAGGTGGACTGATTGTTATGTTTAGAATAACATCGTGCCAACTTATATTTACATAGTTAAAGATGGTTTCATTCACACAGTCAAACCTTTCTAAATGCTTCTCATAGCTCTTTCTGGGAATTTCTTTAGAGCATCAATCTGCCTCATATAAGTCTCCTGTATGAAAAATTTTACATGATGCAATTCCTTCATGTGATGTACTCAATTAACATCATCTACAAGTTACAAGCAAATATCCTTTTGGGTGTCCTGACGAAGAGTCATTACACCATTTTTTTGTGTCTTGCCCTTACATACATGCAGTCTGGTATGGAGCTCAATCTCTGAGAATTCCAACTAATGATTTGTCAGGCTTTATTTAAAGCATGGTTGAAAAGTACCATTTTCCATTTTACATCAGGATGGCTTAAGTTCTTTGGTCTGTCGTATCATTGTCTGTTGAATTTCTTATGGCAAAGTCGGAACTTGATCTATCATAAAGGTAAATTATCTACTCTTGAATCCCTGGTCATGAGCATAAATCATTCAATTGCCTTCCAGGAAGAATCTAACTTGAAAACTTATCCAAATAAGACTGTGAACCTGGACTCGGCAATAACCTTCTAAGTCTGAACACTATGGGATGGACTTTAATTACTCCGAAATCGAAGACCAATAAAGAGCTTTCTTGAACAAACTGGATTTGCTATGAGGGACAATCAATTCAGCCTTTGTTTGGAGGAAAAAAATCTCGACTGGCCCTTGATTTTGGCCTATTATGTTTCAGGACAGGAATTACTTGAATCAATAACTCATCTTTATTTATGGCGGACGTGAAAGAAACTGAGGAGGTGTAGGGCCTAAGGAAAGCATTCTTGCTTAAGAATGGTTTGAACATGTCATTGTTGGATGCTGTGCATCAAGATTTTTCTTTTTTTCTTACTTTTTTTTTCTTGTTCAATGATTAGGATAGTTTCTCATCTAGACTCGGAGACTTTAGCTAGGTTAAATTCTTGTGTTTCTTCTTTTCTAGACATATAAGTTAATTCTAAACCTTTTGGTTTTAGTATTAATGCATTTCCCTTTTTAATTTTGTAAAAAACTTATATTTATGATTATATATTTACAAATATTATACCGCTCTATAATCATTACATATATATTTTAAATCAATTTAATACATATTTTCATACAATATATACGAAATTGAAAAGTTCATATCTTGTTTTGAATATCTTTCTCACATAAGGATTTGGCGCTATCATTCTTTATCATATGCTAAGTATTATACATGCATGCATTCATACATGCATACATACATGCATATTCATGTTTGGTCTTTCTATACATTCCTTTCTTTTCATCATTGCCTTCCTTTCTTTGGGTCACTCTTTTTTTAAGCATACACACACATATATACGAATATTATTTGATTAATTAGAAGTAATCCTATTTGAGATATTATCGACATACACTAAATATGATTATATCTTTTAACGAAGATTCAAAACTTAGTTCATCATTTACAAGAAATCAATTCCTTTTGCTAAACCCTATCTAATTGAATTTCTATTCCACTTTTGGTTAGTATGTTCTGTTGGCCAGGGGATTATTTTGGGTTTGTTTTACAAGCTCACTAGGATGTCCTTTTATTTATATTTGTTTTTTTTATTTTGGCATCTGTTTGACACATACATATTGATGGCGAAAAGGAATCAACTCTTACGAGAGCCATGTGTCGTGAAGTTTTCTTTCTTTTTTATTAATGAGAATGGGGAAGTTTTATTGAGGCGGTTGGGACTTGGAATTAATCGACTTCGATTATTTACATATTACATTAAAGCATTACTTGTATTCAAATTTCAACAAATGTCATTTTCACCGTTGAATAACTGATACTTTATTCTCATTAATTTTACAATTTAATATGAGCAAAATAAATAATTTTGGGTCATAAAACTACAACTTGAATGACATTCCGAGGCATTTTTATTGGCATCACTTGAATCCTTGTAGGAAAAATTGTCTCTTGCGAAATAACACATGTGAAGGGACTATAGACTTTCCTCGTTGTTTCTTTCAACTACGGTCAATTCTATAACATTGAGCCTAAGCTAAAAAAACCTTGTGATCACTCGATAATTGGGGATAAAAACAAGTCTGAAAATCATACAACAACCAATGAAAATAAGAATATGACGTCCAAGCAAGACACTCCAAGCCATCGTCATGGACGTAATTGATTGTATATGAATGTGGAGTTTTTCAGAAGCAGCTAATTAATTAGTTAGTAAGGAAGGCTATATCTAGGAAATGGAAATCCATTTCATTTTTGGACGCTTCTTTTACATTCTCAGTGCCTTCTTGGAAGCATCTTACAACTTTCCTAGCCAACCAATAGAAATGTAAATCACTGCATGAAAAATGAAATTTAATAATTAACAGCGCCACAAAAAGTGTTAGGGGAGAAAACCAATGGCCATCATCTTATAATTCTCAAGTCATTGGACACCTGCATCAACGGTTCACTCACACGGTTGCTGTATTCATTTTTTGTTAAAAAGAAATTAAAACTTGCATTGTTCTGAATGAGGACTAAAGTTTATGCTGATATGAAGTAAATTAAATGATACAGAAAGAATATATAAACAGTTTATACACTACTTCTCTATAGATTGGGAATTTCAACAAGCGGGGTTAATAAAGAAAGTGGTCAAAGAAGGGTTGAGGAAAACGCCATTCAAAGGTCAAGGAAGGTTATTTTATTAAAAGAAATGAAAAGAAACTTCCACTTATATTCTTGGAAGGTAGCTAGATGGCTCCGGATCTGAAATCGGTCTTATGGTTGCTTGCAAGGAAACAGAAGATAATATAATAGTTGCTTGTATTTTACTTGCACGTCGTCTCTGTAACTCATCAAAGTCATCGCCACTAAAGAAATTAACGTCGCCACATACACACAGACATATATATATATATGTATGTATGTATATATAAGGGGATCAGTGGCAAGCGATACCATATAGCTAGCTAGAGTGGTCTGAGGGAAGCTGAGAAAGACGGATATGCTGACAGAATGAGGCGTGTTTACTTCTAATCGCATGGGCCGACCCAACTAATCAAATGTTCCTCTCCACATTATATTCTTTCAAGTTTGGAGCTAACTACTTAATCAGTTCCTTAATCTGGCATCAATAAATTTGGCTTCCTTTGCATTAATATACCAGTGAGTCTCTTCTTGTTTTAGCTTCCTATGCCTTAGCTCAACCAAGCTGAGGGGGCTGTTGAATTTGTTGTTGCACCACGATGAGTGATGACAACCATCATGAATAATGCAGCTCCCCATATCCTCCACAATATATGTCTTTATATATATATCATCATGCCGTTATATACAACTGTCCTTGAATCTACATATATATCCTATAGTTATACATACTCATCATGCATCCTTTTCTTTTTCCTTTGTATTAGCTCTTTCAAAGTTCAAAGTTTACATGTCATAAGTATCTGTGATATATTATTGTAGGGAGATCTCTAGATCTGCGTCAAAAACAATGGAAGATTAAGCATTTTGGCTACTGGTTTGGCTATGATGAGATATGCCCACACATATTCAGTTTGGTCTCTTGTGGATATATATTACAGAGGAAGCCTTTGAGGTTGATGAGTTTTCATTTGTCCATATCCAATATGCCTTGCTTTCAGTGACTCCATATTTACCTCTGCCAGGTGAGAGCTTTTGAGTCTCCTAATATTTTAGCTTTTGGCAAAAGTGAATATAAAATATTAATGAACTTCGTTGATTTTCTCTGCATATCATCTCCTCATAATATAGAATGTAGATATATCCCCGATTAGCAAGTAATTCGTTCAAAATTCAATAACCTCTTGCACTATCCCTTGCTAGTTTTCTTCAGTAGTTCAGGGTCCTTTCGTTCTGGACAGTTTTTTGTTGTATTTTCAATCTGAAACATATCCTTCCTGCTTTTTTCCTTTCTTCAACATGAGTATTCTATTCGGTTAGATTTAAGCATTGTTAGACATAATTTTGAATAGCTCTTTCATAGGCATTTTCTATATTCACATGCACTTGAAGCGGTACACAAATTATTTTGAGAGTTTTATAAACGTGGATGTAGGCACACCAGCGTATTTTTTAACACCAACCGTCTCAAAAACGTTTGATATCTTGAACAAATCATTAACTTGTATGCCATATATATATACATATGACACTGAAAACTCCCCCCCTTTCTTAATGCTATTATATATTATCTGTGTTGATATAGAATGAATGGTAATGAATAACGACAATATAAAACAAGTTAGGAATAAATACGTGATTATTTACATACGTAATAATTAAATAATTTTGACACGAGATGTGTGGATCGATATGTGCAATTGAACGTACTAGCTCTTTCATTATTTTAAAACTATATTTTCTTATTGCCTTTGGGACGAGGTGTAGACCGATGGTTTCCACAGTCCTTTGTGTAATTACTGGTGAGAAGGAAAAGAAGGAAGGAAGCCAGTAGTGTAGTGGCAACTTTTAATTGCTTATTGTATGGTTCTAGTTAAATATATACAAAGAAGGAAGAATTGCATGGAAAACATCGTTTTGTTAGGAATATATAAGATCAAATTGTCAGAATGTACATATATATGTCAAATTAACACGCACACAAACTCTTGTAGATATATATACGTCCTCTTAATTTTTAATATTCCATATTCTGGTGATCTTGATGAACAACTGAAGATTGCAACTGAAATTCCAAATTCGCGATAACGCCTTGGACATCACTGAATTTGGGCGTTCCTATATTGTGACAGATATTATTATTCACCAGCTTCCCCATGGAACTGATTTATTGGCACTGATCGATTATTCCAAACACCAAAGCAAAGCTGTTAGAGAGATTAACTATTACTTTATTAGCATTTCCAGCAAGAAGCTGCAACAATTGGCTTTGATTTCCACCCAAGCACCAAGCATCCTTTCTCTTCCACAACCGTATAGCCATCACTCGCCTCTTTCCTCTGAATCCACTGCTTTGCCTGAACCACCGTCTTCATCGGCGCCGCCTGAAACCCCGCCCTGCTCATCCTCCTCCGCCACTGCTCCAGCCTCTCGTGCCTCTCCACCCTCGCTGCTCCCTCACAGCTCACTATGTTCTTTATCTCCTCCGCGAAGTAAAACTGTTCTATTTTCGCCCTCTTCGTCTCATACTTAGGCAACGCAGCATCAAGCGAGTCAAAAATTGCAGAGTAGTAGTGCAGTGCCTCCATGAATCTCCCAAGAAAGAAAGGTCCGTTGTGGCTAGAGTCCTGCTCAACCATAACAAAAACTTTTGGTGAAAGCTTACGGATCATCTGAAGCACTGAGTTCAAAGCTCCACGACTTTCTTTCACGACACAATGCAACTGAAGAACGCTGTTTACAACAAGAACTTCACCCTCATGAACATGTATATCTTCAGGTTGCAAATTTTCCAAGCTTTTTTGCACTGCTGAGAATTCCAGATTGATACACAAATTCTTTGCATAAACCTCGAGTTCTTCACCTATATTCTGGAGTCTCTCAATACAAAGGCCAATTCCGGTAATTCGAAGCCGGCGAACAACAGGTTGGCCGCCGCCAAAGTCGCGGTTATTAGCAAGACTCTGGATCAGTCCTCGCCATTGGTGTCCATGGGGGAGACCAAGGCTCATCCCCAAGTCAACCACATGAAGAAAACTCTGACCCTCAAAGGCTTCCGATATTGTGGAGTTAGCTACAAAGTGGCCAAACTGAATGTGTGGGCAAATCTCATATACTAATTTATAAGCTTCTTGCATTTTTTCCGAAGCTGTATCCATAATGTTCATTATAGGCGTTATAGGTCCCACAGCCCCAATAGGTTGTTGAACCAAGGCAAGACGATCAGCTAGGGCTTCGACGAAACAAGAAGCAACTCTTTGGAAAGAAGAACCGAACACCAAAGAGTTGACTCTAAGTTGAGATAGTAAATTAGAAGCATGTGATTTATCACGACAAGCGACAGCTTCTGCGCAAGCAGTTAGAAGTTGAACAAGTCTCATTCCGTCAGCACATCTATCTTTCTCAGATTCATCAGAATCGATCATCGTCATCTCTTTTGCTGCTTCTTCAACAGCTTCAGCTGCAAGGTATCTCTGGGTGTAAGTCCATATGTGATCTCTGAAATGAAGCCGTGGAAGGCTATTCATAATACTGCCGTCACGTGTAACACACCCATATGGTCGATCTCCAAGCACATCGGACCTGCCTATGGTTCTCTTCATCATTTTTATGTCCCTCTTGGTTTCATCATCATCAGAACGAGGAAGGATCTCCGAGGTGGGAGAAGTACGAGGATAATAATTAGTATAGCAACACATTGCTGCGAGTCGAAAACTGAGGCCAAGTACTGAATTTTCACCACCACCACCAATCTCTTCCTTGACGACTTTATAAAGAGGAGGATACATTTTTATCAAACCTCTTTAACCTGATCTTTCTGTTCTGCTTTTCAAAGGATTTTTCTCAAAGTCCGTTCTAACGAATGGTATTAATACATGCATGAACATACTATTTTTCTTGTTTCGACAAAATCGAGGTCTTTTTTTCATCTTATTAGTTACGACCGTTACCGTTAAAAGAAGACAGACAAGTAAGACAGGGAGATTAACATTGTCGAAGTGATCATATTGTCATAGGGAAATCATGCAGGATGGATGTAGAAGATCGCTCTCCTCGATTTTTGGAAAATGATCCTCAAAGGCTTTTCGGTTCTCGATCCTTCTCAAGACGGAGCGACTCACTGAGAGAATCGAACGGCGGGAGTGTCGCAAATCGCGAACCATGGGAGCAAAAGATGCAAGAAGTGAATCTGACACATGGATCCAATAGATCCATACACTTTACATGTGTAGCAGTTTCTCAGAACTAAACACACTGTTTCCGGCTTTTTAAGGTCAAGAAAAGTTGTTAAATAAACTTTGAGACCGGTGATATATGCCCTGCATATATGGAATTAAATGAATTACCACAAGTCAAATTTTGTTCTGAGAAATCTAATTAATTAGGAAGTTCGTTCATAGTTTATGTGGTGCGTTCACATTTGTGAGTTAACGAGGAATTGTTGGGAACCAGTTACAGTACTATGCTTAAAGCTTAGCTCACCCTATTAATCTCATATGAACTGTCCCGATCAAGATTTAGATGGTCCAGATTTAATTTTTTTTTGTAAATAATAATTTTTTAAATAAAAAATTATTTTTTTAAAAAAAATAGTAGTTGAAATATTGCTTTTATTTTTTATTCTACATCTACTGGAATAATTTTTTTTAAAAAAATATAGATTTTTATAAAATCAGATCTGGACCATTCAAATCAGATCTGGACGGTTCAGATCATATTAGTAGGGTGAGTTAAGCTTTACTATTAGCACTGTAACTGATTCCGAATTGTTGTGGGATGCGCGCAAAATCTGATTGTTATGTATCCTTCTCTCTCCTCCAGTTTTTCACCTTCAATTCATCATGAGATGATAACTAAGTATGATTTGACAAAAAGGAAAATGAACAGTAATTAAAAAAAGGGGGAAGAAATCATACTAAAAGTATCAGTGCCTTTTCTTAATTTTGATTTTGATAACTGGATATATTTTTCTATTAATTAAATCTCTTAATTTACTTTCTTAACACAATCAATTCCAATAACTTTAATATGCTTGGACTGTTAATCCCTATATAAGAGTTAACAGTGTTAGCAAAGTAAAATTAAATGTTTAATTAAGAGAAATGAACATAGAGGTACTAAATTTAAAGAAAGTATATTTACCTCTAAATTAGAGAATTTCCCTTAGAAAAACAAAGAATAGAGGTTTGTCTTAGATGGATAGAGGTTTCTACTGCAGGAGAGAGTAATTAAGATTGAGACCAAATACGTCGGTGTTACGTCGAGTTAATAACTATATGAACATTTGCCGGCCCGCATGAATGGTCATTAGTAGTTTAATGAAAATCAAACAATGCTCATACGTTGATAAGCATTAATTATGACTTTAATATATTAACCTATTCATGCGCCCCAAGCTTTCCCATTAGTTGTTCTTGTACCTCTTTTATTTCATACTAGGCAAAAATATTGTCCGAAGTCTTCGAATATTCTGATCGACCTCTCCCAAATCATAGGGACAAGAAAGAATGAAATATTCATTGATCATAAAAGTCGGATCTTAAGAGTTGGCACAATGCAAGCCTGTCTCCTCTATAGCACAGTTGTGAACTTGGGTTGACTTTCCCATCGCTAAGATATGTATACAAACCATGCAGTACTAATTATGACAGGGAAGTGGCATAAAATAGGCATCCTCGTTGCACTGTAAAATAGTGTAGTCTATGTAAATTTAAGCTATGAATTGATTGTAAATTAATACGAGCAATCGCGGCAGAGGACCTGGATGTTCTTTAGTCTAAGCCTCCTCAACGAATTCCAAATCCAATGCACATGGCCTGAAAAATCAACCAAATGCGTGGGTGCATAATTTTTGTAGCTTCAACCAACGGGCTTGGGGTTTAACTACAGGAAATCCTTAGACCGACACACTGAATTAAAAATCGAATTCCCATCGTAAAATATATTCATATTTAATATATTCGATGCTGGCTCTAACAATATTAACTTCAGTAAAAAAATATTTATACTTGATAAAAAAGAACCATATCTCCACTTGGACATAAGAAAATCCTCATAATATACTAAATTAATATTTGAATCTTTATTATAAGATGTGTCTTTATTTATTATTTAACACTGCCTCTAACCATATTATCTCTAGTAGAAGGATAATTATGCTAAGTGAAAAAAATTGTAACTCCACCTGGACTTAAATTGAAGCTTAAGCGGCTAAAGCACATTCTGCTAGGATCAACACATGGTCTGAAAAACTAAACCAAATGTGTGGGTGCATAATTTTTGTAGCTTGACATGCACTCAAATTCCAAACATCATGTTTAGGCAGTCAAAACCATTTGCAACAGGGCCAGCACCTGGAGGGGATTCATGACTGCTACATTCCTTATTACCAACAGGAAGGGATAAAAGAAAGAAATATCAGGAATAAGGGAAGGAGTCTAAGAACAACTCAAAGAATAAATGCAGAACTCATCGAACATATTCGATATAACATAAAATCACTAGAGATAAACCAAAACAATTGGCACATGAGTTGTAAGTTTGTGCGATGACTGTGTGCTAGAAGTGAGAATCATAGTATTATTTGTCATAGTGGGCCCTTTGTTTGTCTACGATGGAAGAGTCAATGTGTGTGACTTGGAGTGCAACTAGAGTATTGTAGTGAGGGGGCCCTGCCTCTTTACACGGCACTTGTCTCCGGTTCTGTAACAAACTTGATTTTCCAACACGTGGAGCCTGGCCCCTCTCCTGGCCCCCTCTGTTTTTATCCATTCCCTTCATTATATTCCTTTGTGTGTCAACTTCATTTTTGGATCTTTATCTTTTCCCTCTCAATGCAACGTTGACGTGACATCACCATTCTTCACGCCACTCGCGGCTCTGGATTTTCTTATTAAAGAAAATAAATTCCCAATTCAGTTTTGTCTTATGTTTTTATCTTCATTTGATCATTGGTCTCACTGCTCTTCTCTGCTTCAGTGTTCAGAGACACCGCCTTCAATCCAAATGTAAGGTTACTTTCGCACTGTGCTGCCTTATCACTTGTTTTGTGGGCCACCGCTTAGCTTCTTTTATATCTTTCAATTCTAATTAATCCATAAAAGAAAATGGATTATATTTCCCGAAATTAATCCATTCCTTCAATGCGAAAACAGAGTAACCACTAACCACTGGCCATATACTCCATCCTCCATTATGCACCATCTGAATCAAAATTTAAAAAATTAAATTGGTCCTTCATGTGATTGTTCCTTTCTCGTGTTGAGCAATAATATATATATATATATATATATGCGCGCAAGCATTGCTTGAATAATTTTTCTGTGGCGGTTGAATAAAATATATACTTGATCATTCCCCTGTTTTTAATTTATACTTTAGTAAGCAATAGGAAGTTATTACGATAATTATCTAAATTTTCAATCGACCCGAAATGTGAAGTTAGATGAACAATGGCTATGTGCTGCTGCCGTGTTTCCATTCTGGTACGGAAAGGAAACGATCCGACAGCATCAACAATCCCACATAACACAGAGAAAACTAAATCAAACGATTAATAACTTATAATCGCCACATATTCATTGCTAATATGTATAGTACACTTGCACTGATGAATTACAATGAGGGGATTGAACAAGGCATAGGCTATTTTGCACTTACTACCAGATGGGTTACTAACTAGAGAGACATCACGAAGGCAGAGAGAGAAGAAAAACCGGTCATTACAAGGAGAAGATAACTTTGTATACGTGTTCTGTTTCTACAGACTGGCTACACGGGAAAGAAGGTGTTAATGGATGATAGCAGAAGAAGAAGGAGAAACAGTTACATAAGGAACTAGTATATTGAATATATCGATGATGGCTGATATAGCTTGGTGGCTATCCATGGAAATGAGGGGCACAGGCAATGCAAGCAAGGAAGAGAATGGCTGCAGAAGCACCATCTTCTTCAAGATTTGAACTACTCCTCTTGAACTTGCCAGATTTCCCTTTGTTGCACTGCATTAACATATGTCTCTGATGATGCTGCTGCTGCTGCTGATGTTGATGTTGCTGCTCCTTGTTCCCCTTCATTCTTTCTTCCACTTTTGATACCATCTCTGATCTCGTCTCAGTTATCTCTTTGTCAAACTTATATTGAAGTAGGACTGGTGATTTGAGGACACGCACAAACTATTGCATGAAAAACAAGTCCATATGCACCTCTTCTTTATATAGACTTCATTGGTCCAATAATGCCGTCCATTTATGCCTATTTGATCTCTATAAAAAAATAATTAGCTAGCCCTTTTACTATCCCTACAGGTAGGCCTCATCTCGTGATACTCGAAATATTTTTTAATTAAAACTTATTTTTAACATGGTTATCAGATTGGTTCAATTTGAGCATTGACAACTCAATTAGAATTAGAAGTAGCTCTTTAGAAGATTTTTTTTTTTTAATCTTCTTCACCCTAATTTATATTCAATATCTCGTGTTTAAGCTGATAAAATTGCTTTTATATATAACTCTGTAAGTGGATTCTGATAATTTTTTACATTATATATTTATTTTAAAGTTTTATATAGGATTAAAATGTAAAAATAGTTATAAACTTTTGCCAAAAATGCATCAAGTATCATATATTTTTCTAGTATGTAAAAATACTCATGAACATTTAAACTATATATAAAAATATGATATGGATTTTGTCTCAGTTTACATGAATGTGTTTAGATAACGCCATCATAAACATAGGGCTCTTAAATATCTTAAACAACTCCAACTTCTCCTCCAAGAAGAATAATCTACAGATAATAACAACTTAAGGGGAATCATTGAAACAGCTTCGTGTAAAGTCTTCTGCATAAACAATTAAGGATATGGTTGTATGTTTAAACAATTCACAAAACATGAGCTGATCATAAGTTAATTACTGAAGTGAATACAAAGGAAATTAACTTAATACAGAATCAAACATTGAAAATATCGTGTGTGTGTGTGTGTGTGTGTGTGTGTGTGTGTGTGTGATGATGATGATGATGAGGTCAAACAATACAATATGCTTCCATGGACGGTTTGCAGGATTTCTTGTCCATTCTGGGGTAATGGAACTGTTTCGTTCATGTGCACAGCCATGTGAACATCTGCCCAGCTTTTGTCTTCTTCTACACTGACTCATTTTCTAAGGGCCCAATGGTTTCCTTCTGCTTCCTAATCATAATCTTCGGTTCATGAACCTTACTTCTTCCCCTTGAAATTGACTGTTTATTGCCTCAAAGTGACAAAATGTCATACCGGCCAACCATATTATATTATTTGTATGTAAGGAAAGTCTTTATTTGCTGTTGCGTTTATGGTGTGGGTAGTGTGTCAAAAGAAAGTCTCACGTCACTGAATCACTATATTTAATAAATATGTGGGTGTATGCCAATAGAATTCCCAAATCATCTATTTTCAATTGAGGTCAAGTGGCCACAACCTATAAAAGACTGTTCTATACTCATAAATAGTCTAACCACACCAAGCTCTTGAGTTTTCAAGCCCTTCTCTTTTTTTTTCTTTCCAAGCTTGAACTGGTTCATGATGCATCTCGTAGTTCCAAATTCTGATACATATGGACTACACTCCACGTGACCTTCTTCCTTCTATTTCTTGTCAATGGCATACATCCATCACGTGCTATCTGAATTCTTGTGAGTCGATCAATAATACAAAATGAGCATCGATTCATCCGCTCTTTTGTTTAATGCTGGACGGTGAAATTTATTCATTGGAATTGTTGCTGACTTAGAGCAACATTAATTCCTTGTGCTTGGATTACTTCTTTTATATTACACTCAGCAGTTGATGAAACGCTACGTTTTCTATTTTCTACGCAATATTCCATCGTTTTTTTTTTTATTTTGTCTTGTCTTATAAGACTGATCCAGAGAGCACTAATGTTAATTCCATCAACATATAGTGGTTGGTATTCAACTATCAAGAAATATATATACATGTGAAGGAAGATAATTAAATTATTTTATTTTTATTATATGTATAATTTTATTATTTAAAAAAAGGCCATTTTGTATTTAATTGATTATTTGGAGAATTTGATCCATCTTTTACATTTTTTGAATCATCTTAAAGATTTTTTAGAATATTATTTTAGATATATGAGTGCCAATTAGATATCTCAAGAATATTATTTGATGCCGATATCATTGATTTAATTTAAGTCGATCTCATCATGCTATTTAAGGAGTATGTTGTATTCAGCTATTTTGAAAGATAAATAAGAAGTGTTTCCTTAAAAAAAGGTTAACTTGTTATTTGTATTATGGATAGAATATGGTTGAGTCACAAGATAGTGATCAACCTTTGTAAAACTTTTTATAGTTAAAGATTTAGAGACAAGTTTCTTTAAAGTTTTAACTAATTAGTTAGGTTACAAAATTTTGATTATCTTCTGTGGAGCTTTTTATAACCACAGATCTATAAATAAATTCTTCTAAAATTTTCACTGATCAAATAATTAATTTACATATTTATCCAGTAAATCCCGTATCATTTCTTTTCTCCATGGTTTTACTCGGCAATTTTGTGTGTTTTTTCGTTCACGATTGAACTAGCTGTCATGAACCTGGTAAAAAAAAACAGGGAGGATTGAGTGAAACCGCATAGAAAGGTGAATGATTGCATTTAAGTACACAGAGAATAATTTGTAGGGATCGAAAGGGACAAGGCAGTGGAGGGAAGAGGAACATGAAGCCATAGTTCTAGGCATGAAGGGCCATAAGTTGTGGAAAATGGGATGTTGTCTATTCAATGAACAAGCTCATTTATTTATATTTGGCTTCACTCTTCATTGAAGAACTTGGTTGACCCCATCCCTGTCTTAATTCCATGTCCTTTAACTATCTCAGCCTCTCTTACTCCACCCTCCCTCAATAATTCAAAAAAAAAAAAAAAAAACCTTCAGATTAGGATCTTAATTAGTTGCGTTGTTTTCATAGAGGGGTATAAATGTATTTCACTCGCTTTGTCCTGTTTAAAGGTTATATGTCTTACATCCCAACTCAGGATTAATTATAAAATGGTTTCATCTGAAGTTTCTAAACCTAGTTTTGTTAATAAATTTTGTAGCGAACGTATCTAAATACCTTTAATTTCAATAACAAAAAACAGCTTAACAAATACTCTATCAAGTATAAATAAATGAAATCAGTTAAAATTAATTATTGCCAAGAGCTCCCCACAATTCCTCTTAGAAGGGTTTGTAGGTTCTATTAATGTTTCAGACAAACATGTCATGTTATAAAATATGATGTATAATGGCAAATAAAGTAGCAGTTTTAATTTATTAAATGATACAATATTTAAGACAGTGATGACTAATTTCACGATCTAATTACAAAATTTAATTATAGAAATTTCTTATGAATTATTGAGTTACATTATAAGTTTGAGCAAAATCGTCTCCAATAAATAAACAAATTTTAAAGAGCGAGGGTTAAATCATTAGTTTCGGGTCGGGTCGGGCGATGGTGCTCCAATCCACCCAGAGTGTATGACCCATGCAAGTTATGTAGATCATACGTAAAGACGATTGGTCACCATTCCTCGGCCCTCGCCCACTGCTTTTCATGTTCCCGTCGCAGATTCAAAAGCTTGTCCGGTGATAGTACAAGTTTTACAATAATTGTGTCCCCACCAACCCCCAAAAAACCGGGGGGGGGGGGGAGGGCAGCAACAGCCATTAGGCTTTGAGTATTTACACAATGGGTCGTTTTATTTTACACAGGCCCATTTTCTAAGGATTCGAGTCCCTACGTCATGGGGTTTTAATTTTTTTATGGACTTGTTTATCAACCTCCAGAATAAAATAAGAAATTCCAAACTATGCACAAAGGTTAAAACCAGGAACCGGGAGGTGTTGCTGTTCAGGCCACCTTGAGGACAATTCAATAAGCATGAGTCCAAAGTCGACCCATGATCTAGCTGGGCTTACAAAGCCCAACGTGAATGGTAGTAATTAACCATGGCCCAGTTAATAAGGATTTCACGTCTACGTTAGTTTCAGAACTCCTAGTATTACTTTTCTTTTCGTTCTAGTACATCCTTCCTTGGGTTTTAACTTTTATTTTTAGGAAAAATTAATTTTTAGCCCCTCAATTTTTTATTCAATTGTAACTTAATCATTGAAATTTGAATCGGTGCAACTCAATCCTTATAGTTTTGACTTAGTTTTAACTCAATCCCTGAACTTTGATTCGCTGCAACTCAATTCATATGATTTTAATCATTTTATAATTTAATCTTTGGCCTTTCATTATATATATGATTTATTTTATAAACTATATAGATTAAATTATAAAATAGTTAAAACTATAAGAACTGAGTTACACTGAGTCAAAATTCAAGGTTTGAGTTACAACCGTGTCAAAACTACAATGATTAAGTTGCACATAGTTAAAGTTTAAGAAATGAATTACAACTGGGTCAAAAATTAAAGGATCAAAAGACTAATTTTTCCTTTATTTTATTTAAAATCCTGATTCCCAAAATCTAAGAAAAAACTATATCATTTTACCCTTTAAGGGTCAAAACCATTATTTTTAATAATCTTTAAGGATCAAAATCATAATGAGCCTACTTGACTTGATGGAGCAAAAATTGTATTAAATAACTCTTTTCGGCATAAAGACATTCCAATAATGATTGGAAACTGTAATAATATATACATTCTTTAATATAAGATACAATTAATTTTTTTAGAGATTAAAGAAGTTAATTAATTGATATATTTATCATTTTTCTCAAACTAATATGTTTAACTTTTAAACAAATATATAAAATAATACATAAGTATTTCAGAATATATACCACAATTAAGTAATTTATTTATCATTTTCAATATCCTTTAAAAAATCAACTAACTCTTCTATTAAACATTAAACAGCAAATATTCCTGAAATGCTAAGAATGGTATTAATAAAATTGGTAGTATTCACTTACTGCTCCAGATTTTGAATTAATGGCCCTTTTTGAATTAATGACCCGGTTTGTATTAGCGATAGAAACTATTTTTTCAATGTGATTTATGATATATGAAGCAAGTATGTGAAGAAAGTTTTATGTTGATTTAAGTAAAATTATGATTACAAAGTGTACACAAACTTGCCTATTGGCATTTTTGGCATCTCCGTCCATTTCCCTCTCCCTCCTAAGCCATTGTTTGGTTGGAGATTTTTGTATAAGAGGTTAGCAGTGTGATGGGAATAAGTGTGTTTGATTGGGAAAAATAAAAGGGAAGTGAGGTGTTAATTTTTATTATTTTCCTCACTCTCCCCTCCTCTCTCTAAACTCTTAAAATTGGAGTTTTTTTTAGGGGTGAGAAAGTTGAGGTTTATAATTGACTAAATTACTCATGTTAATTTTATAATATTCCATCACATCCCGTCTCACCATTTCACTCTCAACGTCATTCTCTGCCAGGTAGTTTGGTAATCCATCCATGGCAACCCACTCATCCTTCTCGATATCATATCTCTCCATGAAATGTATTCGACTTCCGGTGGCCGCAAACATCGTATGCCTTGACCCACCACCGACCACCAAAATCTCTAGAAGGGTCCTGAGGGAATATACAGAGGAGGGGAGAGAGGTGACCGTGGTGATGATGAAGAGAGATGAAAGTTCACGTGGAAAAGAAAGATGCTCCATGATTTGTAGGTGGGCTTGAGGTGAGCAAGGTGAGAGTAAGGGACAAAAGAAAGGATGAGGGCAGCAACGTCAATGAGGAGGCCAAGAATCAAGACAAGACTTTGATCTATCCCCAAGCTAAAGACATCTACCATGGACTGAAGATTTTAATCTTGGAGTGCATGAAAACATGATATGCACTTGACACTAGCTTTGTTCTTCATGAATCAGAGGAGTATCAAAAAATGGAATTTTTATTCCATCACGGTGCAAAACTAGCAGCAACGTATGGACTCTTGACATGCAAGCATGGAAAAGCCTGTTTGGATTGTTAAAAACATTTTTCTATGCAGGAATTACCATGCGTTTTTGAAATATATATCTATTGTCACTAAAAAGGATATTTTTCTAAGAGATTCATTAGGATTTCATTATTTCTTTAGTGGCTCATGTTCATGTAAAGATTATTGGTAAAGTGCTGGTTGATATATTTTATCAGCTTTATAAATCTTGTAAGTTGTAACTATAAATATGCGTATTTCTGGGAAAAAAAAAGATATTAATATGTATTATTTATTTGTTAAACGAATCTCCCATATAAGTTACCATAAAACGACTATGATAAGTAAACTTATACTTTTATATATGAAAATTACGATGTGGAGATTCTTTGAAAGAGCATGCCTAAAAACTTAATTCAGCTGAAACTTTTTTAATGCCCTCTCTAAAAATGAATAGAAGTTGAAAGTGCTGAAAACATTTCAGTTTGGTTGCAGATCCTGGTTTCTCATAATGCCTTCTAGAAAAGTTTTATTTGAATGATTTTTGTACTAACAGTATTTTGATAAAGCTATTATGTCTTTTCTCTTTGTTCTGTTGTGTTTCTCGTGTGCAGAAGTACAGTGAATTGCTGCTAGGTGGATGCTCTTCATCCTGAAACACCTCAACTTTGCTTTAAATATCAACTTTTTTGCCTTTTACAAAAATTGCTTTCTTCATTTTGGTTTAAAATCGTTCACTTTGTACTCATATCGTAGATTAAACTGCATGTTGCTTTATTTGGATTAATTCCACCGACTTTATTCTAGCAATACCTTAGTGACTCTACTGCTATATGAAATTTGAAACTACCTATGGCTGAATATATCATTTTTGCAACAATGCCAAACAGAGTAAAGAGGACAAACTGAGAATGGCAGATTGGCAAATGGCAATGGCTGGCTAACTCGTGTGTTGAGAGTATTATGCACTCGCTTGCCCCTTATTATAGATACCAAAAAAAAAACATAAATAAAATAATAAAAGTATAACCGTTAATTTAAAATTTATTTTTTCACCTCTCCTAAAATCAAATAATAATTATTAAAATATCTCATCTATCTTCACATCTCTTTAAATTAAATAAGGTTTATTTTTTTATCTTTAATTAATTTTACCTCCCATTTTCTACTTTCAACCACGGAGAGCCAGAGTCTCAGAAAATTCCAAACCCCAGACGATTTCTTTACTTGCAAATTGCAGAGCATCGCCTTGGAGCTTGTGAGTCAATGTGAATGATGCACTTTAATTGATGCACCTCAAGCTTTGACATTCTCCATTTGCATTTCAAGCTCTTTTCTTCAATTTCCTGTTTTATTTCACTGCAATGGCGACCGCTGCTTTCAAATCTACCACCAAGAGAACGCCCATACCGTCTTCGTCGGCTTCCTCTACCGATGATTCTTCCTCCTCCCTTCGCAACTCCTCATCCCATCGTCGTTCACGGAGTCTCAGCCGATTCTCCCGTCGGATTCCTGCACAAGACACTTGCAATGTCCCTGACGAGTTCCCTGCACCTAGAGGTAAGTTTGTAGACACTGCTAGTGGCTCTGGGTTTCCGGAGATAAGTCTCGATGATCTGGCCATCGCATTCTTCGAATCCGGTGATCGAGGTTGCTCAACTTCGAGACGCATTGAGGCTAGTCTTGCTAGCGAGACACCTGCATCGCAGAGGCGAGGGAGGTCCGTTTCGAGCAGGAGAACGGGGGTAGCTAATGATGGAAATGCCAACGCTGGTGATAATTTTGGCGGGAGAAGGCCAGTGTCGGACGCTAATCCGAGAAGAAGGAGATCAGTTTCAGTGGTGCGGTA